>WHWC01000382.1:0-266902 GCA_019426215.1 Buddleja alternifolia | reverse complement strand
AAATTGAAGATTTATCTCAACAAGCGTCACAAATCAATCTGTGTGATGATAGTGATATTGATGAAGATAATGAAATCATTGTACCTAATCCTAAGACTACTCGTAAAGACATCAACGATGACATTGCAAGAAACTTGTGATGATCATGAAAGGAATGTTCATCAAGAGCAAACTCAAACTATAAAACCTGAAGCGCCTACGCAAGGAATTGGTCAAGCGCCTGCACAGTTTAATCAAACGTTAGATCAATCTCTTAACTCGTTCCAACCAGACAGAAAATGGCTCAGAGACCATCCACCAGAACTAATTATTGGAGATATTGGAGCACCCGTTAGAACAAGAGCCGCTACAATAAATGAGGCCATGTTTGCAAGCTTCCTATCTCAAATGGAACCAAAGAAAGTGGATGAAGCGCTTAACGATCCAAGTTGGATAGAAGCCATGCAAGAAGAGAGCTAAACCAATTTGAAAGAAATGAGGTATGGACGCTAGTACCAAGACCAACCCACCAAGGGGTCATTGGAACTAGATGGTCTATAGAAACAAAATGGATGAGAATGGGATTGTGATTAGAAACAAAGCCAGACTCGTAGCTCAGGGATACTGTCAAGAAGAGGGCATCGACTTTGATGAAACATACGCTCCAGTTGCCCGACTTGAAGCAATCCGCATGTTTCTAGCGTTTGCAGCATTTAACAAATTTACAGTGTATCAAATGGACGTAAAGAGTGCATTTCTGAATGGTAAACTCCAAGAAGAAGTATCTGTGGAGCAACCACCAGGATTCATCAACAACCATGGGAAAAGCATGGTTTACAAATTGGACAAGCACTCTATGGTCTTAAACAAGCACCACGAGCATGGTATGACACTCTTTCTATCTTCCTTATAGGTAAAGGCTTTTCAAAAGGCAGCGTTGACACAACGTTATTCAAAATTACCCATAATGGAAGATATCTCCTAGTTCAAATTTATGTGATGATATTATATTGGATCTACCAATAAGCGTCTATGTGAGAAATTTTCGAAATGATGCAAGATCAATTTGAAATGAGCATGATGGGTGAATTAACTTTCTTCCTAGGATTACAAGTTAAACAACTCCCTAATGGCATATTCATAAACCAAACTAAATATACTAGAGATATGATCAAGAAATTTGGTATGGAAAATGCATCACCTTCAAAAATTCCAATGAGCCAAACGCTTAAGCTAGATAGAGACGATAATGGAAAGAAAATTGATATCACTAACTATAGAGGTATTATTGGATCACTTCTTTATCTTACAGCTAGTAGACCTGATATTATGTTCTCAGTATGCATGTGTGCACGATTTCAAGCTGATCCTAGAGAATCACACTTAATTGCTGCTAAAAGAATCCTTAAGTACCTAAAAGGCACACAAAATGTGGGCTTATGGTATCCTAGGGATTCTCCTTTTGAACTAATTGGTTATTCAGATGCAGATTTTGCAGGATGCAAAATAGATAGAAATAGTACTAGTGGAACATGTCAATTTCTAGGTGATAGACTAATTTCATGGCATAGTAAGAAGCAACAGTCCATCGCTACTTCCACCGCTGAGGCTGAGTATGTAGCCGCTGGAAGCTGTTGTGCACAGATCCTTTGGATGAGGCAACAACTTAGAGATTATGGAATAATCCTAGATCCAACTCCTATCCATTGTGACAATCAAAGCGTCTTAGCAATGACTCAAAATCCAGTTCTTCACTCTAGAACCAAACACATTGACATTCGCTATCACTTTCTACGTGACCACGTTCAAAAGAAAGATATCTCCATGCACTTCATTGGTACAGACAAGCAACTGGCAGATATCTTCACCAAAGCGCTTAACGAACAACGTTTTCTCACTTTAAGAAGTGAACTAGGTATGATTGATCTAAATGCTTAATCATTCGAAACATCATACTTTTGTTAGGCATGAAATTTAGGGGGAATTCACTGTATGTTATGTAATTTATGGGGAACCTACATAGGAGAAACCTTAAAAGAGCTAACTATACCTAAGTGAATATGACCAAAAATGTTTTCCCTTGCATCGGTCATACGCACTTAGCACCATACACTTAAATCCTTTTGACGCTTATTACACAAATCTGTCTTAGCGTCTGCACTTCTTTCAAAATAAACTAAACGCTTAGCTTTATTCCCGGCTAAAGCAGTTAGTAAAAAGACCCTTTTAAAAGCAAGCGTACATTACCCTACGCTAAAACGAGAAAGTGGATTAGTCAATCAATGCAATTAATGCTGACTTGACATTCCTCACCCTTCGCTCAAGAAAACCCATGGGTACTCATCACGTTTTTCAAAGATGGTTCAGCACATGTACACGCGTCAGTACAATTACCATGTATCTTAGACGAATACAACCAGCGCTGAATATTTTAAACCAAAAGTAAAACACTACTACCAAGACATAATGATAAGTACTGGGAAACTGTGTCCTCATATACACCCTGAAAGGAATAATTCTATATGTTACAATGACCGCTAAAGCACAAAATGTTACTTGAAAGAGACCCTCAAGATTCTCAAGCGTCCACATAACACTAAATTGTTTCAAGCGTCATTCTGAATAGGTCCGGACGCTTTAACAAATTTTTGGCGGGCATTTGAATAGTTGTTCAAAATTATGGTTCCCGAACAGTTTTCATAAAGAACGTATCCGCTTTTCATGGGCACACGTATCACTCTCAGTCTCTGTTTCAAACTTTTAATCGGACTTCAAAATAGTATATGTGGCAGTTACTAAAAGAAACCGTGCCTATTTAATCTAAATTCACGTCCACGGTTATATTTTAATGGCTGAGATTTATATTCCTCCACGTGTCAACATCTCAAACTTCAAACACACAGAACATTCAAATTGAAGTTTCTGCAGAACACAAACACTCCTATACTCTATTACATTCGTGCAAGAAAAAGTCTCTCTCTTTTTCAAAAACAAAAATTTTCATTCGTAATCTCTGTCTACTTCTCACTAATGGCACCCAAGAAAGCTACTGCTGGAACCGCTGAAGGTGTTGTCAAGATCACTGAAGGCCTTATAGTTGATTGAAAGTTTCTCTATGAAAACCCCCAAATTGATTTAACGGAAATAATGGATTCTGTAGCAGAGGCTGGGCTTCAGAAATTTCTCACGAAATACTCGTATATGTTTCCTGAAGAACTAGAATTTTTCTGGAGAAATGCTCGACTGTCTGACGATGAGACTTCCATCACTTGTTTGTTTCCTGTCTCCAAGAAGGAATCAAAGACGTTCACTCTCTCTGCGGCCTCTATTGCCCAGAATTTCTCTCTACCTAATGCTGGAGCCACTTTAGACACTATCACTGAAGAACAAATTCAAGAAGTCTGGACTCAGATTAGCGCTTACGATGATGTTCCATACAAACCGTACTTTGAGAAGAAAGATATAGTGAACAGGTATCGAGTCTTGGCTGATTTCTGCAGTAAAAACATAGAATGCAGAGTGGGAACCTTCGACAAAATCAACCCAACCCAGTTCCAGATGATGACTGCCATCCTACTCAAGATAAAAATCAACTGGAGCGCCTATATATTCAGCAGGTTCAGAGACAGTCTACGCACTTCAAACAGACCTTATGGTTAGTTTTAAGTGATCTAATTTTCCGAGCAGAGTGCACCTCTTCAGCAGGAGTCACCGTGGCCAAGCATAAGTTCTATGGGCCAAGAATCATCAATAATCTTTCAATCCACCCAAAGTTGGAGGTGGTGCTGCTAAGCCTCTCTCTGAGCGCCAAGTTGTCCGAGCAGCGTCAGATGAGGAGGCTGAGCGTCCAGATCAGGAGAAAGCCAAACGTAATGTGAAGCGTCCCACTGTCACAAAGAAACGGGCTCCTCGAAAGCCCAAGGCTCAACCTATCAAAAGCGATGAAGATGACGAGGATTCTATACCCCTCATTAGTCGGAAAGATCTGGAAAAGGTTCTCAAAAATATTGACTTTGAAGAACCTGCAGTTCCACAGACTCAAGCGTTCCCCGCCGAAGGTATAAATGTGAAGCGTATCTTCAAGAGACGTAAGCGTCCAACTGCTGCCATTTCTTCTGAGGCTACACAAAGTGATCAAGCCATAGCTGCTGTCCCGATATCATCCTTTGAAACACCAGTTGATGTCCATCTGGATGTTGATATGGCCCAAATTGTGGCCATCGCACATGAAGCTGCCATCGAATCTACAAATCTCGAGCCTGATGAACCTGAAATCCCAAGGGCTCAACCATTGCTTGCATTACCTAGTACAACAGAGGCACGCTCAGAAGATCAGAGCGATGCTAACGACGTTGTGGTTCATCGACATTTCTTCAAGCTGGATCCCTCAAAGACTATCGATCACTCAGTCGATTATTTACCTCCAGCGCCAGCAGAAACCTTCATACCTGCAGGATACAATGAAGAAAGTCTTATCAATGCCGAAAATGATATCGCCAAGCTCATAAAGTTTGATCTGGTTGTACGCAACACTCTCTTTAATACAGCCTCAACCCCAGCTGATGAAGCTTACTACACAGCTCTTGAACTCGGGAAGACTCCCAAACACATCCCGGCTTCCGTAACTCTCCAAGCACAGCGGCAAGGAGGCAAGACTCCTAGAGCTGATGTTGATTTAGCTTATTATCTGGACTGTGGGACAAGCAAACCCACTGGCTTCGCTCTCAGAGACTACAACATCAGAGTCTATGAGCGTCAAGATAAGCTTCTGAACCCAACGGAAGAGCTACTAAACAGAGAAGGCTATTCTCACTCTCTAACACTGGTCAAAAGCAAGGAAAACAAGCGCTCAGCTAATCCTCTCCTCCTGTGGAAGAATAAAGGAGTACATGCCGGTGAGCGTCCAGCTTCCCTGACCGAGATGATTCAACTTGAAACCGATGCATATTTTGACTGTGTCTGGAACGCTAACTACCAACCCGACAGGTATCGTTTTGAATCCATCTGTGATATTCATCACCAAGGGTTTCGTGCTATACTTAATGCAGGAACTGAGTATTGTATGACTGAGATAAGATGGGCTGAAGCTTACATGGGTGACACGTATAAATTTGAAGACTTGGTTAGTGCTCCCCATCTGTTCAGAATAGGGATTCATGATAAAAAGACCAAATTTGCACGCTAAATGCTGACACAGCGCCAGCATAGACTTGGACCCGTTCTGAAGCTGCCTCTGATCCGCCATCAACCTGAACACCGCTTAAGACAAGCGTTGCACAAACTGGCCAACTCTTCTCAGCGCTTTGCTGATCAAGCGTCCACCAGCGGTTCTTCTCCCCTGTCCTGTCTGAACTGCACCCCTAGCCACTGTGAAGACAACTTTTCTCTCATGATGGCAATTATGCCTCCAGTCTCTCTATTCGACAAAATCTTCACAGACAATCTGCGACAATGGGATGGCTCTCGGATCAATCCTTTCAGAGGATATCCACTTCTTCCGTCTATTCGACAAGAAGTCTTCAGTCACTATGATTTTATTTTATCGCTGCTAGAAAGATCTCAAGCGCTTGCTTCAGCCATCTTCCCATACTTGGAAGAGTATTACCGGCTCCGCGTTCCCGACTCTCGAAAACCGAAGACTCTCCCAACAGATCGGCTAATTGGCTTCTCACAACACTATTGCCCAGATGCCTTATTCTCCATCTGCAAAGCGCCCTCCAAAATCTTTCCCACTCATGTGCTGGATATCCTCGGGCCACTGTATATCAGGGCACTGGATAGTCCTATCAGCACGTTCATTCAAGGTACTTATCTCCCCACTCTACATTTGAATGAACTTCTGCAGACTGCTACGTATCCATATGCAGATGAACCGTTTGCCAGCTTGGACTTTCGGTTTACGGACTTTAGCCGTATAGAATCAGAATTTACTGCAGCACCAGCTGACACGTTACCTGCTCCTGAGCGCTTATTAGAATTACCTCAAGCGCCTCATTTCCCCAGTCCAACTGAATCCGACTCTACTGCATCCACCGAGTCCAACACTGCTCCAGAGCTTCGAGGAACAGTATTTGATCCTACTAATCAAGTACCTATTGAATCTCTCAAACACACATCTCGTTTTAAGCCTCAAGTCCGCACTGCACTTCCCAACGCTCAACCGTCCATGACTGAATGCCTCACTCAAATACAGCAACTATCTACAGCTACTCAGGCAAGTCATGTGGCTTTAACCAATGATCTACAAGACCGGTTCACGACTCTTGAGACCTCTCTCACAGACGCTAATCAAGCTCAACTCCTGGTCATGAAAGAACATTTCGACCAGCGTCTAACCACTCTTGAGGCCTCTGTCGCTCAGATTGCTACTCAAGTCAGTCTTCTTACTCAGCATTTCATACAGACTGATGATGGCAATAAGGGGGAAAAGAAGGGAGAAAAGAGGAAATCATCAACATCTAAAGATCAAGTTCCTCCTCCACTATCCAAGCGTCAACACATTGATACTTCTCTCACACTGAGTGCAGAACCAAGGTATCCCTATCCCTCTTGGGTAACCACATCGGTTGAAGCGTCCAATAAGAAAGAAACTCCCAGA
Organism: Buddleja alternifolia; assembly: GCA_019426215.1. Classification (NCBI taxonomy): domain Eukaryota; kingdom Viridiplantae; phylum Streptophyta; class Magnoliopsida; order Lamiales; family Scrophulariaceae; genus Buddleja; species Buddleja alternifolia. The sequence continues at coordinate 260,325 of WHWC01000382.1, read as the reverse complement.
GTGCTCTATCCAACTCTTCCATTGCCTTCAAGAGCACTGCTTGAACAGTTTGACATTCCTCTTCTCAGAGCATCAATTCCAGAACCATCTGATCCAGCAGTATTAGCCTTAGAAAGAAAAATGTCTGACTTCGACCAAACCTTCAGAATTTGCCTACGATACATAGGCATCAGTCCAGAGGAATGGGATAAACACTTCATTGCCTTTAAGGCACGACAAGTTTAAGAAAACAAGCACATAATCAGTAAAGATCATGCTGCAATGATGACGTTAGAAGATCAGATAACTGAAGCAATCCGTGCTGAAATGACTAAGAGATACAAGATCAAGCCACGATCTTGATTTTTACTTGTGCCTCTCTCTTTTTTGTAAAATGCCTGTACTGTGAAATATCTATATAAAATGCATTTTACAGCTGAAACATCTCGTTAAAGCTCAAACTAACTTACTAACTTACGCTAACCTTCAGGTATCTAACGCTTGAACTAAATAAGTATTGCCATCATCAAAAAGGGGGAAATTGTTAGGAATTTCATATTAGATGTTTTGATGATGACAAATAGGACTTTCTGTTAGACTCCGAAAAGTGTAAAAGCTTTCATAGAATGTTATGTATAAGTACCTGAAAGCTTATTTATCTTAGGCTTATAGTATTTATCTTTGTAGAATTCTTTAGACTAAGTATGTGACACTAAAACACTTAGGAAAATTCTGGGTGAGTCTACCAAGTGATAAAGGTGAAGATCAAGCGTCTAAAGCTACAATGGATAAAGATATCTTGAAGTGTCCGTCAAACGCTTTAGGGATTATCCCAGTGCTCAAACTACGAATGGATAACTCAGGCCGAATACTCAACATCAAGTGAAATGACGGAATTCTCAGCGAGACCATCAAGACAAGATTGAAGAGTAAGCGTCTGAAATAAAGAAAAGAAAGTCAGGATCAGTCCAAGCGTCTGTCCAATACACGAGAATAACTATTCTCTTCAGCAAGCGTCCAAAAAGGTTAAACCAACACAACCTACAAAGAACGTAACCTGAAAAACTCAAACCCAAAACCATCCAAAGACTTAAAAAAAAAATAAAAAAATTTCATGAATCAAACGGACGAATTATTTCCAACGGAAATAAGACAAGATGCATTAAAAGTCGGATAAGTGCTATTAAAATATAAGCACTATAACTTATGGGCAAGCCATATCTTTGACCTAGATTGTCAGATTTATGAAACCAAGACCATGCCTAACAATTAAATATACCCAAAGTTAGAAATGTCTGAACTCAAGGAATGTTTGGGGAAACGAGACTCCAACCGAGTCAAATGGACAAAAACCACCAATACCTTATAAATAGCTCTTTCAACAAACAAGTAAACTGACACACACAAAAAAAATTACCTACTTTGTTGAAAGAAAAGCTTACTAAAAATCATAGCCAAATATCCATATAAGCTTTTCACAAATATTCCAGAGACAGTCACCCATATCTCAAATCCTTTTTAAGAAGAACCTATACTACCATTGAGATATCCCCAAGTTGTTTGAACTTTCCAAAAACAAACAAACCCGTGACCAAAACCATCAACACCTTTCATCTGAGTGAGAAAGCTGGTTGACTTGCAAGCAATATTTTTGTGTAAAAGAAGCTTGTTGAAGTTGATCTCTATTGGAGCTGAAATCTGTGTGACCAAGGAGTTCCGAGATCAAGAGTAACTTGCACCATTTCTGAGTGAAAGAAGCAAGGGGATAGAAGATCTTTAGTGGAGCTGAAATCTGTGTGACCAAGGAGTTCCAAGATCATATCCAATCTCCCTCTATCTTGTAGAAGTCTCTGTGTGACTCTTCGATAATCATCATAGTGGAAAAACCTCCCTGATAAAAGGAGAAGAAGGACGTAGCTGGGATTACATCACCCAGTGAACCTTACAAATATCTTGTGTTATTTACCTCTTTAAGCATTCATTGTTTTACTGCTTTACTATTCATACTGCATACATTCTGATAAAGTCTTAAAACAACTAAGCGACTACTTTCGATTAATTAACCGAACGCTAAGCTATAAAATACTTCCGCTGTGCTAACTCTGATTTAGTGACTAAACTCTGCCCTACTTTGGTAAGCGTTGAAATCACCGAGTCTAAGTGAACGTTTCTCAAGCGTCACATCCAGCGCTTAAACTTGTCAAGCGTTCAAATACTTCAAAGTGATACGAATTTTTAAGAAGTCGAAAAAGACTTCAGGATCTATTCAACCCCCCCCCCCCTTCTAGACCCTTTCGTATACCACTTGGGACCAACAATCTTCCTCCATGTCAAGTACCACGAAGTCAACCGGGAAATAGAATTTGTCGACTTGGACAATAACGTCTTCGATTATCCCCTTTGGCCTCTTGATTGATCTATCGGCAAGTTGGAGGCTCATTGATGTTGGTTTGGGATTGCTAAGGCCTAGCTTTTTGAAGAGAGAATATGGGAGGAGGTTGATACTAGCTCCTGAATCACATAGAACCTTTTCGAAAGATAAGGGCCCGATAGTGCAAGGTATAGTGAGACTTCCCGGGTCCTTGAGCTTCCGAGGCAATTTGTTGAGTAAAACGGCGGAGCACTCTTCAGTGAGACAAACCGTTTCGTTTTCCTCCCACTTTTGCTTGTTGGATAAAATATCCTTGAAGAACTTGACATAGTTTGGCGGATAAAATATCCTTGAAGAACTTGACATAGTTTGGCATTTGGAGGATGGCATCAATGAATGGAATGTTTATTCGAACCTCTCGAAGAAGTGCCAATATACGAAGAAAACTCGGATCCATCTCCTTCTTTTTCTTCTTCTGTGCATTTGGAAAAGGGAGACGGATCTCAATGGGAGGAGGAGGCGTTGGAGTCGAAGAACTAGGGCTGGAAGAAACAGGAGGCGGCACCTGGGCGAGGATGTCAGCGCCTAGGCGTGGTGTGGTCGGCACCTGGGCGTCGACATGACAGCGCTCGGGCGTCATCTGCAGTGACACTTGTTCCTGACTGTGGACGACGCCTAAGCGTCGCCTGACTCGCGCCTAGGCGTGGGCGACAGTGTTGCATCATTTTCCAACTGCTTCCCACTTCTCAAAGCGATGGCATAGCATTGTTCTTCTGGGTTCTTCTCCGTGTCACTTGGTAGAGTGCCCGGGGCTCTTCCACTCACCGCGTAGGATATTTGACCCATTTGTGTTCTCATATCCTTCATTTCCATGAACATATCCTTCATCATATTACAGAGTTCATTTATCGACGTATCTGATTTCCTTATATGATCATCAAGTCGCTTGTCGATCATGGGCGGTCTTACTTGCCCTTGCCCTTGCCCTTGCCCATTCAGATTGCCTTGCCTCGGAGGTGGGTTGTTAAAAGGACACCTCGGTTGTTGGTTGTTGAAAGGAGGTCTCGGGGGTTGATAAATGCCCGGTTGTGCGTTTTGTGCGGGGTTTTGCCTCTTTGGGAAGTTTTCGGGTACGTGAAAGTTCAATTGGTGCCGGTTATGATTCCCAACAAAATTTACATCTACAACCTCCGGTTCTGGGGCAACCACTTCTTCTAATTCTTGCACATAAGCAACCCTTCGATTTGGTGGAGGAAGCTCATCATCATCCTTGGGGTAAAGTTCATCCACCCTAGCCATTTGCTCAAGCTTAATCCACACGGTCCTACTATCAAGACCCAAAAGGTCACCACCGGCACCCGCATTGAGTTGGTGCCGAATCCGAGATCAGACTCCATTATAGAAATGTTGCACTTGCTCGTCTCGGGTATATTTGTGATCGGGGCACTTCCGTAGCATACCCTTGTACCTTGCCCATGCGGATGCTAAAGACTCGTGCCTTGTTTGTTTGAACCCTTTGATCTCACTTCTAAGCTCGTTGATTTTTTACGGAGGGAAGAATTTGTTGAGAAACTCATCTACTAGATCATCCCATTTTCCAATTGATTGTGGGGGGCAATGACTTGTACCAAAGAGTTGCCTCATCCTTCAAATACAAATGAAATAGTCGGAGGTGGATGGCATCAAAATCCCGTGGGTTGAATTGCATAGTAGAGATCACATTCTAAAAGTGATCTAAGTGGTCATGAGGCGAGTCTCTCGAGTCACCATAAAACGACTCCGCTTGAACTATCCCGAACATATGAGAGGGAATGTGAAAATGTGGAGTAGCAAAGTCCGGGAAGATAACGGGTCCCGGTGTAGTGTGTACTCGGGGTGGTTGATTACCACGAACTGATGGAGGAGGCGGTGGAGGTGCCGGTTGCATAGCTTGGAGTATATTTTGCAACCATTCCCTATTTTCCAGGAGATTCATATCTAGGAAGTTCCCATTCGGATTAGGATTGAAATTGTGGGCCATTTTTCGAGCTCGTCTACTAGCCCGAAGAACACGTTCTATCTCGGGTTCAAAATCGAATAGGGGCTCATTGGAGGAGCGGGTCATGCACCACAAATCAAACCTATCAATTAAGCACAAGAAACAAAAATTAGACTAATATGAAAATAATAAAAGCAAGAAATAAATGAAAAACTAAGAATTATGAAAACGTAAAATAAAATTAAAAACTAAAAAAAAAACAAATCCCCGGCAACGGCGCCAAAAACTTGACACGCTAGAACCTAACGTGCTGGGATAGCAAGTGTACTAGTCGTGGTAGTAATAAAGGTGGACAAAATAAGTCCGGGTTGTCGAACCACGGAGACTTGGATTTTAGCTTTAGATTTTCAATAAAAGAAAAGACAAATAAAGTAAATTGCAAGAATTGATTGAATAAACGAAGGACAAAAGAGGAAACGGGCTATAGATTAAAACTCCCGTATGATAAATGACTAAGGCACATGCTACGACCAAATTTACTCTTCAATATATATGGGTTACTCCTCGAATTATTAGACTCCTATTGCTTTGGTGGAAATCCTTAGTTAACTATTACCCGATGTGTCGGCTCATAATAATCCTATGATTAATTGATGGTTCTCTAAATATGTCTATCCGAGAATCTAATCAATAACCACGCATTAACGTTCTAGAGCTTCCCCGGATGAACCCGGCTAACAGCACCCGAAAATCTTTACCTATCTGTAGGGGCAATTCCTCATTTGTTTTGGATGATGTGTTAATTCCCTTGAACCCTAACCTATCTTCTCTCGAACAACTAGATTAGGCAAGATAGCAAGCATATGGTGATTAAGCACATGATTGGAAAGAAAGCATAGAATTAACACACAAAGCAATAGGAGAATTAATACAAAAATCACTTCATATATATTGACTCATAAATTTGGCCTTCACATGGCCTTAGTTCTACAAAATTAGCTTATCATCAATAGCTCAAGAAGATCTAGAACAATCATATACAAAATTATCAACATAAACATGTATTGAAAGCAAGTAAAACTCCCTAAGGCTTGGTTGATGATGAATCCTAGCTTGAACTTCAATCTCTAGCTTAATCCCCCTTCTTCTCCTTCAAAGATTGATGAATTTCTGGCTCCAAATCCCAGAAAATCGCCTTGAATCCCCAAGAATCCGAACCCTCTTCATTGCTGAAATCTGGCTTTTATAAACTTGAAAAACGGTTACGTTGGCGCCTAGGCGCGGCCTACGTGGAGTATCTTTCTTGGGGGATAAGTCCAGCGGCGCCCAGGCGTGGTGGAAATGGCGCTCGAGCGCGGACAAGACGGCGCCTAGGGGCTGGTAATTCGACGCCTAGGCGTGGACAACAGGCTGATGAACTTACTATTTCTTGCTCGGCGTCCGGGCGTGGTCATACTGGCGCCTGGGCATGGTCAACAGGCGTTATGCATCGTTTTTCGCCCTTTTCTTCGTGTGCTCTCATTTATCACCTGAAATCACTTAACACCCCAATTAAACGTAAATGTGGCATGATTTAGGTAATAAATAAATCCAAAAAAGTCAGATCATAGGCTTAAAAAAACGTAAAAACGCCTTTTATCAATTAGTTTTAGATGTAATTCAATTTCATCTTCCTTTATTAAAAACCATTAAACTCCAGAAGTGATCCAATTTGTGAATCCGAACATGTTTATTTTCCATTATGCATGAACCAAAATTCATAATAATAGAGACAATGAGATATCATAGTCTCGTCAAAATTTGTTTGTGTGTATCATTCTCATGGGAGAGTGCCTTATTTTATGGACATTGATCTAGGGGTCAGTACATGTACAAAGATTCATACCTGAGAGAGTATGAGATTTAACAACCATATTAAGGTTTCTTGTTAGTTCTGTGTCGATGTTAGGAATCATGTATTTATGCACAGTGGAAGACGAAAATAGATCTGGATTCCAAATTTGATCACTTTCTGGCTTAAAGCTTTTCTTATAATTTAAACTAAACAAGAACTAAAAACAACCAACCTTGTTGTAGCGTGTTTTCATTCTTGATCTACAGTACCAGTAGCAACCACGGGTTACGGCCTCTAGATATTAGGTCTGATAAAAAGTTAATAAAAATCTCCACCTTGTTAGTATGAGGAGGTCGACAACTAGGGTGAAAGGAGGAGGAAATGTTTTCTCTTCTTTTGCTATCTAGGCTTTTTAGGTGTCATGTTTTGAGTTAATGACTTTTTGTATTGCTTGAGGGTTAAGTAACCCCCAACCATGCACCAAGTCACACTCCTATGGGCTTTTGGTGGGCTAAGTTGGCCTTGTCAACTTGGTCCACTTTAATTATTTGAATCACATATTTGATCTAATTAAAATATGTATGACCCTTTAATTAATTTCAATTTAATTAATCTAATTTATTAAATATAAGATCTTAATTAATCAAATTAATTAATTACTCACTATGAATTAATTTATTTTATTAATCTAATTAATTAACTAAGTTAACCTATGCCCATGGATTTAATTTGTTCATCAAATAACAAATTATCAAAATCACCATAAATAACAATAACAGTTTTTCTTGCTCATTATCCTTGAAAGCACGACTTTCTATGTTTGTCTTAATTGACAATGGGAAGATACCAAGGATGTGGATTCTACCTAGCCAATCCCGTGGACCCTCATCGAAACCGAATTAAGATCAAACTAAATCGATCACAACAAACCTTTGGGTCATGAATGTTGTATGAGTATAAACTCTTCACTGAAGTTTACCGATCGAGTGAGAGTCATGAAACATGTTAAACTCACAGGACTCGATAATGTGTTAACAATCATAGTAAGATAAAATTACCAAATTATACCCCGTGTTCCACAGGAGTTAGTTTATTTTCTATTGCCAAAGACTCGTTATTTCATTACCTATGAATGCACATGATACATTCTCATTTACTTTTCGAGATAATGAATTCCTTCTTGGCAGTCACCTCACAACTGCTACTTGTCCACTGATACTACATTTTGAGGTCGATCCCACCATTGGGTGATAATGGATCTACGTAATGTAATGACAAATTTAGTGTCACAAGTACATTGCTCGTGACTCCTCAAGTCTAAGGTTCACGCATACTAGCATGACCAAATCCAACCATTAAGAGTCACAAAGTAAATTCCCATGTAATTGGATTACGATGAGTTATGTTCGAATATGTCAAATCCATTGACATATCTACGACACAAGCTCCCACTAATACCCAGTGACCGACTGACACTCATTGCCAGAGCCCATGTTATACAAGTTGAGTCTAAATGCCCAATTAGTACTATTTGACTTGCGAACCAATTTGAGTAATCGAGAGCTCAACACTTCTACTGTCCCTCTTCTTATTCCATAAAAAGTAGAATATTTCTCTCAATTACTTGGGCTATTTGTTCAGTACTTATAGATGCCATCAATATTTTTGTGAACAATAATGTAAAATGCCTTTATTCCAAGAAAGAGTTTATTACAACATAAAATAAATCCTTATACAATTTTTTTCCTAGTTGCCATCAAGGGTATATACTCAACAATTTCCCACTTGCGCTCAATGCCAATAGCTACGGTATCTAATTCCCATATTTTTCAAATGTTGCTTTAGCACCACCTGTGATAGTGGCTTGGTGAGTGGGTAATGTTATTTGCTAAATCTATTATCTGCACGACTATGTCGCCCCTTCCAACGATCTCTCTAAGGATGTGATATCTCATTTTTCTATTTTTGGATTTGTTGTGAGACCTTTGTTTCTTAGACTATGCGATGTGCTCCATTATTATCACAGAAGAGTGACAAACTTATTGTTCCAAACAACTTCAATGGTAGACTTAAAGGCAGCCAAATATTTAGCTTCAGTTTTGGAATCCACAGTTGTGCTTTGGTTGGAACTTTTTCAAGTCACTGCTCCACCATTTAGAGTGAATATGAATCCAGAAGTAGATTTTTGATCATCAACGTCAAATTGAAAATTTGAGTCCGTTGTCCACTCTTAATTCTCCATTTTTACATATATGAGAAGCATAACCTTAGTTCTTCTCAAGTAGTTGAAGATACACTTCATAAAATTTCAATGCTCTTTTCCTGGGTTATCTTCAAACCTACTTACCAACACTAGGTAATATTCGGTCTCGTATATAACATAGCATACAAGAGACTTCTTACTAATGATGCGTAGTGATGTGGGTAGATATCATTCCTTGGGCAAACTGACTGTTGGGTTTCGCAAAAAATCGAATACACGCAGCGGAAGGTTTCAAAAATTTACTTTAAAAACCCAAAGTGAAAATTCTTTCATTGCATACTCAAATCGATTAATTCGCATAACAAATAACAACTTACCCATTGAAGTGAAGTGGTAGGAGAATCCGATTCCTCCTCTAAAGTTCGAATTGATGAAGTCTCTATTTCTTCAATCCTCGTGTAATCTTCTATTGACGAATTCGTTGAGTATTCTTGAAATTTGATCCGAACAATGAAAACACGCAGTCTCTAAATTATCACGCACTGATTGATTGACAAAAAATTCTCACTATTTCACTAAGGTAGGCGACGGCTAGGTTATAGAGAGAGGGAGGAGATTTTTTTCTTTTCTTTCTAGGAGAGTCATGATTGTGCGACTTGTTTTAGGTCAAAGAATCCTTTTATATCCTTTTGACTTATTGACCAAGACAAACAAAATAGTCCTTTGTTGTTGGGCATCCTTATGGATGTAAGGATCGGTATGCCCCCACAAGCGATGCCGGCGCAACGGAAGAAATAAAATATATAAATCACATATATATCGGCATCCCAAGCTAGGGGGTCAAAGTAATGAATCCTCAACACAAAAACTAATACGAGTAAAGGAGTTTTAAACCGATTACAAGATTTGGGGTTTTATTAAAGTGAGGGTATAAAACCACAACACAAGGAAAACCACACCAAAAACTTTGACTCTCATTTTCGAATCCTCACCTCAACATGGAGGGGTTCGAATCAAACCACCATAAGCTCCTAAAGAAAGAAGCCACTACAAGGACACACCTCAAGTAAGTTCATACCTTAAGCAAAAGATTGACTAGATATATGCTCTAAGGAAATGGAGTCTATGTAGTGAAAGGTGGAAGACAAGAAGAGTTACTAAAAGAAATATCTATGGAAGATAATCTTTCTACAACTAATCTTCAAGAAGAAGTTGTATAGAAGAAAGTCTTCAAGAATCACAAGAGAAGCTAGAAAAATCTAGAGAAGAAGAACTAAGCTCTAAGCTTTTTTTTTTTTTTAAGTTTTCATCAAATCTATAAATGGGAGCAAGAACACCTCCTTTTATAGCCACCAATTTTCGGCCATATGGTGTTAGATGGAGTAGAAGACTTGTTTTTCTTCACTTACCACCTTACTCTCACCTACCATTCCATTCTCAACTACCACCACATGTGTAAGAGAATATTTTTCATTTTCTTCTTCATTTAAAAAACATTACAAGTCAAACTTTGACTAGCTTTGAATTTCAATCTTGTGACTTCATTTAATTAAGTCCAACTTAATTAAAATGGCTCTCAAGTCTTCCAAGACTTGTTAATTAAATAATCCTCATGATTAATTAATGGTAAAATTAGTAGTTTAAATAAATTCCCGGATAATAACAATTTCCGTTAAGAATTAATCTCCAAGATTAATTAATAGAATAATTATTTTCCCAAGCCTACTAATTAAAATGTCTTCCACTTAATCAATTAATCTCATTAATCAATTTCACTTTAATCCTAAATCGGATTAACATTCACATAGTAATTGAACTTTCTTGAGTAAGTGTGTAACCCCATTGTAGGTTCGTTCATGTACTAGTAGTAGGAACACAACCCCGTTGTGCCTTTGCAATTTTCATTGCTAGATTTAATTACTCCAAGTATTTTAATCCGACCAAGAATTAATTACCGATTAATTCATGGTTCTTACAAATCAAGGTTAGTACTAGACACACGCCAAGAAGACCAAGCCATGAACGATTATTAGGTGACCTTTCCGCATTACGATTTTCGCATAAGTAAAATCCTTCCATCAAATATCCCAATCGAATCTAGGACTTGGATGTCAGTCGAAATCCCAGTAACTCGATTCTATGTATATCGATCTAAGTGACATTGACCAATTTATCAATCGAGCGAGGAAACACTGCGCCCTCCTTATTGATACTACTCCGGCCGGAGGTTCCCATGGTCAATACACTGTGAAGTACATAGGATATGTGCCGATGCTAATGATCAGTGACGGATTCTCTCTTGGCACTCACGCGCCTCCGTACATAACCAGACTGGACCCAATATGCCCCACTTTATTACTCACCTGGAATCGTGTGACAAATCTAAATACAGTGAGCGTTGCACGAGACGACCAATGGTGCCTCAAGTCATGAGGACCAATCTTATGTCTACGTAACCGAGGAGATTCCAAATTCGACATTGACTCCAATATGGAATCTCGGCGGCGTTGTTCAGTTTACTCGATCCCAATGAGAACCCACATACATGCACTGATGTACACCGTATCAATATCCATGGAATAGGATACACTCTCCAAGAGTGTGCTTTGTACGTGTAAGTCTTTACGAGTCATTGATATCCCTATCTCAATGATTCTATGACTTGGAACATCTTTAAGACCACAACCTTAGAGACGTATTCCATGATTGGCATCCCTGATACCAAACACATCTCATAGCTTAAGAGTGATCTAGGGGACTTCATCTAATTGCATAGAATGATAAGATAAAGAAGAAAATGTCATTTATTAAATTACTTGACAAAATACAATATAAGACTGTTTAAAGAGTCGGCTATTACGCCCTACAAATGGCGCACCGGGCACCTAACTCTTTCAATCTCCCACTTGCCCTAGAGCCAATTGCCCATGTATTTCAGGCCCATCTTCTCAAGATGTCCCTCCAATACTCTTTGGCCCAAGGGTTTGGTAAAGGGGTTTGCTATGTTATATGCCGAGTCCACATATTCCACTTGAACGTCGCCTCTACGAACGATCTCTCTGATCAGATGGTATCGCATTTCTATGTGTTTGGACCTCTGATGAGACCTTGGCTCTTTTGACTGTGTAATATTCCCATTGTTATCATAGTACAATCGTACGGGATCAACAATAGATGGAACAACACCCAACTTTTGGATAAAGTTCCTTATTCAAACAGCTTCTTTTGCAGCCGCCCAGGCTGCAATGTACTCAACCTCTGTGGTGGAGTCAGCAATAGTTTCCTGTTTAGAACACTTCCAGCTGGCCGCTCCACCATTGAGTATAAAGACAAATCCCGAGATAGATTTGAAATCATCCACATCAGATTGGAAGCTAGAATCTGTATATCCTTCCAATTTTAATTCTCTTCCACCGTAGACTAGGAAGGCATCCTTCTTCTTAAGTACTTAAGGACTGCCTTTACGGCTTTCCCGTGCTCTTCGTTTGGATTGGCTTGATATCGGCTTATTGCACTAAGTGCATAAGCCACATCAGGCCGTGTACATAGCATATCATAGCATACATAATACTCCCTATAGCGGAGGTATATGGTATGTGAGACATCTTTTCCTTTTCCTCCGGTGTCTGAGGGAACATAGACTTAGAAAGAGAAATACCATGTCTCATAGGCACCAGTCCTCTCTTGGACTGATCCATTTTGAATCTCTTCAAAACTCTATCTATGTACGCAGATTGGGAGAGTCCCAGCATTCTACTGGATCTATCTCGATGAATCTTCATTCCGAGAACGTAGGATGCCTCTCCCACATCCTTCATTGAGAATTGTGTGGATAACCACGCTTTCGTTTCTTGAAACATTCCTATGTTGTTTCCAAACAATAGAATGTCATCAACGTAAAGCACCAAAAATGTTATCGCGCTCCCGCTAGCCCTTTTGTACACACATGCTTCATCAGCATTTTGAAGAAAACCATATGTTTGTACAGTATCATCAAAACACTTGTTCCAGCTTCGGGAAGCCTGTTTGAGTCCATAAATGGATCTCTGAAGTTTGCACACCTTGTGCTCACTTCCTATGGATGTGAAGCCCTCGGGCTGCTCCATGTAAAGCTCTTCCTCTATTTTACCATTGAGGAAAGCAGTCTTCACATCCATCTGCCATATTTCATAGTCTAAATATGCAGCTATGGCTAGAAGTATCCAAATGGATTTGACCATCGACACTGGTGAAAAGGTTTCATCATAGTCAATTCCTTGCCTCTGAGTGTAACCTTTCGCCACGAGACGTGCCTTGTAGGTGACTACTTCTCCATCTGCTCCAAGCTTTCGCTCATAGATCCACTTGCAGCCTACGAGTTTAGACCCGTCAGGTGGATCCACCAACGTCCAAACCTTGTTGGAGTGCATGGAGTCCATCTCGGATTGCATGGCTTCTAACCATTTTCCCGAATCGACGTCCAAGTCGCTTCCCCATATGTCCTTGGATCAGGGGAATTACCATCCTCGTTGCTATCAAGCAAGAAACCATACCTCTGAGGTTGTTTCAGGATCCTTTCGGATCTTCAAAGATGTTGTGTACTTGCTACTACTTCTGGTTGTGCGTCTATGGTATCAGGTGAACCCTTTTGTGGTTCTTGAGTTTCCTCAAGTTCTGCAACCTCGCCATTTCTATCCAATAGAAATTCCTTCTCTAAGAAGGTAGCGTTCCTTGAAACAAACACTTTATGTTCCGATGGGTTGTAGAAATAATATCCATAGGATTCCTTTGGATATCCCACAAACTTACATAAGGAGGATCTTGCATCCAACTTATCGCCCACTAGTTGCTTGACATAAGCCGAGCAACCCCATACCCTTAGGTATTTATAAGTGGGTGGTTTACCAAACCACATTTCATATGGCACCTTGGAGACACTCTTTGACGGTACTCTATTTAATAGATGCGTCGCAGATTCTAGGGCATATCCCCAGAAGGAAAGAGGAAGTTCAGTGAAACTCATCATGGATCGAACCATGTCCATCAAGGTCCGATTCCTTCGCTCGCTTACCCCATTAAGTTGGGGAGTACCGGGCGGAGTCCACTGAGAGACAATCCCATTGTCTTTTAGATAATCGAGGAATTCACGGGACAAGTATTCTCCCCCTCGATCCGATCGAAGAGCTTTGATACTTCTTCCCGTTTGCTTCTCTACTTCATGTCTAAACTCCTTGAACCTCTCAAAGGCTTCAGACTTGTATCTCATAAGATACACGTAACCATACCTCGAAAAGTCGTCGGTGAAGGTTATGAAGTAAGAATGGTTCCCTTTAGTGCTTACATTAAGCGGACCACATACATCCGTATGGACCAAGTCCAAAAGGTTAGTAACTCGCTCCATTTGCCCGGCAAATGGTGACTTGGTCATCTTACTCTTTAGACAAGATTCACAAGTTAGCATATCTAGCATTTCCCGAAGGTCAAGCTTATTCGCCATCTTATGAATTCTATCTTTAGAGATATGGCCTAGTCTAGCATGCCACAGGTATGTATCATTTTGATTATCTAACTTTCTCTTACTAGTATGCTCTTCATGTTGAGATAATAAGATTGGAGTATCGGGGAGAACCGTGTATAAGCCATGAGACAACTTTGATTCCAATATTAAAGAAGAACCATAAAACATGGAGCAAGCTCCATTTTTGATAACAAAACTATAACCTTCCTTATCCTACAAGGGTACAGAAATGATGTTCTTAATTAATTGCGGAATGTAAAATACATTGTTCAAAATAACACGGTTTTTGTTGGGAAAAGATAAGTAGATAGTTCCTACGGCCGTGGCAGCAACCCGTGCTCCATTCCCAAACCGCATGGTCATCTCCCCTCTACTTATCTGCTTGCTTCTTGCCATCACCTGCAAATCATTGCAAAGGTGAACTCCACATCCGGTGTCCAACACCCAAGAAGCATCATTAACTGATAAGTTAACTTCAACATAAAACATACCATTCATTGGTTCAGTGCAATTACGCTTCCAATGTCCCTTTTTACCACAATTGAAGCACGCATCATGATCGGTACCCTTAGCCTTTTTTACACCACCTTTGCCTTTCAACTGATTTTTCTTGTTGTTCTTCTACTTTCCCTTATTCTTATTGGCCTTACGGCCCTTAGAACGGGATGAGGAACTAACAAGCAGTACCGGCTTATCTTTCTTGATGGTGGCATTTGCACTCTTCAACATGTTCAACAACTCGGGTAATGAAGCCTCAAGTTGATTCATGTTGTAGTTGATGACAAATTGGTCAAATGACTTCGGAAGGGACTGTAGCACGAGGTCAACAGAAAGCTCGGTCTCAAATTTTACGCCAAGATCAGAAAGCTTATTAATAAGACTGATCATACGTAAAACATGATCAGAAAGCTTATTAATAAGACCGAAGATCCCTCATGCAGACGAGCACGGAATAGCTCTTTAGAGATTGCGATCATGATACATCTCGCTTGGATATTATCATCAGTCCACTTATCAAAAGCGGCACGTTCATCATCAGTGCTTGTGCGAGTTACGCGAGGCAAAGGCGTATCTAATACGCTATCCTTTCGCTCACTTTGAAGCACAATTTTAAGGTTTCGATACCAATTGGCGTAGTTGGGACCGACAAGTCTATTTGAATATAAGATTGTTGAAAGTGGATTTTTGGCCATTTTGTTAACTACAAAATAAATAGCGAGGCAAAACAATTAGCATTCAATATGTAATATTGTCCACATATAATTCGGTCTTTAATCGTACGTGTTTCCCACCATTTTATCGAATTCCATAACCCTCTTATATGGATATTCGAGGAGATATGCGGGTCTCCCTAGTGGGCTCGAGATCCATAAGCGACTCTTCATATGCCCCGAGAACACGAGCCCATATGATAAATCCGTATGGTAGGCTTACCGGGCTTCTATATCGACATATAGTTCTCAAGATATTTTGCCTCGTCTTTCCCATATACCCCGAGAACACGAGCCCATATGGTAGTAAACGTTAAGTCAAGCCCATCAAACATTCATGGTCAATCGACCGGACTAGTGTGCCCCACGACTCATGGAGGACACCTAGACAAATCGATCCCACGAGCATCTCTATGCTTAGTGGTGGTCACAGCCTAATCCACTTGACGACACCCCACGACTCATGGACGACGTGCCAAGCTTCATGGCATTTCACATGCCACCACTTATGATGGAAGGCGTGGACAATAGAACCTCATTCAATTTCCACATAAACTTAATATATCTTGGATTTACTTGAAACAAATCAAGCGAGGGGTTTCAACATGCAAGGTCTCATCAAGATTAGGATTGTCTTTAATTATGTGATCATGCAATCCAAGTAACATATAAGAAAACATAATATAAGACATGCACAAAGCGGTAAACAAATATGGATGATTGTGGGTCCCTAAGCGATCCACCCGAGCCACCGGTGAATCTAAGGCAATCTAGGGTACTAAATTAAAATAGGCCCTATCTATTACATAAACTTCCACCGGCATACATAATCTTCAATAATGGTCCATCATCTTCGTCTGCATCTTCAATTACAATATAATGAAAAAGTGCGAAAATAAAATATACAACCAAATCGAAATAGAGGCCAATAATAATTACAACCCAGTTGAATAATCTAAGGCTCGACCCACAATCCATCCATTATGCAAATCAACCATCAAGCATATGAAGATGACATGCAAAGCATTAATTAATCATAAGCCCATCACATAGTTGAAACAATCATAACTTTGGGATTTATACGTTTTGAGGAAAAACCGAGTTTTTCTAGTTTCAAAAATTCCAAACTTTTAAATAACTCAAAAACGCGTGGAAATTGATTCCAAAATCAAGAAATGGGCCAAAGGTAGGAGTCCTTGAAGGCCCGGGTCGTGTGTACCACACCACGTCAAGATGGTCCAACCATCAAGCACATGGTGTGCATACGCACACCCGTGTACGCTGCCTGGCAACGCACCGTGCGCCGCCGAGCAGCGCACACACTGTCCAGCAGCTGCTGGACAGTTTCTCAACCATGGTCGAGACCACCAAGGGGTGGAATCGGCCATGGTCGGCCCCGTCTTGACCCCCGCCAAGTTTCCTTCGACGGTTGGCAATGATTCGCGATATTGAGTCCTACTAAATGAGCACACCCTTATGCGCACAAAGCCTTCGGCCGGGTGCGCACAAAGTCTCGTAGCTTGGGTTCAATATCAATGGTCCTTGCCCGGGTTTCGACCTTCCCTTTTAGTGTCTCTTAATTTTCAATCGTTTAAAAAAATAAAATCTCCAAGATTTTAAGAAAAACGATGACAAATCCCAAGCTATTATTAAATCAACTAATGTAACACATAGATTTAAGCAACCGGTTAAAATACAACATGAAACCTAAAGCAAAAACATGCAAAGTTTTTAATGTGCATAACCCGGGCTCTGATACCACTGTAAGGATCGGTATGTCCCCACAAGCGATGCCGGCGCAACGGAAGAAATAAAATATATAAATCACATATATATCGGCATCCCAAGCTAGGGGGTCAAAGTAATGCACAACAAAAAACTAATACGAGTAAAGGGGTTTTAAACCGATTACAAGATTTGGGGTTTTATTAAAGTGAGGGTGTAAAAGCACAACACAAGGAAACCCACACCAAAAACTTTGGCTCTCATTTTCGAATCCTCACCTCAACATGGAGGGGTTCGAATCAAACCACCATAAGCTCCTAAATAAACAAGCCTCTACAAGGACACACCTCAAGTAAGTTCATACCTTAAGCAAAAGATTGGCTAGATATATGCTCTAAGGAAATGGAGTCTATGTAGTGAAAGGTGGAAGACAAGAAGAGTTACTAAAAGAAATATCTATGGAAGATAATCTTTTACAACTAATCTTCAAGAAGAAGTTCTATAGAAGAAAGTCTTCAAGAATCACAAGAGAAGCTAGAAAAATCTAGAGATAAAGAACTAAGCTCTAAGCTTTTTTTTTTTTTTAAGTTTTCATCAAATCTATAAATGAGAGCAAGAACACCTCCTTTTATAGCCACCAATTTTCGGCCATATGGTGTTAGGTGGAGTAGAAGACTTGTTTTTCTTCACCTACCACCTTACTCTCACCTACCATTCCATTCTCAACTACCACCACATGTGTAAGAGAATATTTTTCATTTTCTTCTTCATTTAAAACACATTACAAGTCAAACTTTGACTAGCTTTGAATTTCAATCTTGTGACTTGATTTAATTAAGTCCAACTTAATTAAAATGGCTCTCAAATCTTCCAAGACTTGTTAATTAAATAATCCTCATGATTAATTAATGGTAAAATTAGTAGTTTAAATAAATTCCCGGATAATAACAATTTCCGTTAATAATTAATCTCCAAGATTAATTAATAGAATAATTATTTTCCCAAGCCTACTAATTAAAATGTCTTCCACTTAATCAATTAATCTCATTAATCAATTTCACTTTAATCCTAAATCGGATTAACATTCACATAGTAATTGAACTTTCTTGAGTAAGTGTGTAACCCCATTGTAGGTTCGTTCATGTACTAGTAGTAGGAACACAACCCCGTTGTGCCTTTGCAATTTTCATTGCTAGATTTAATTACTCCAAGTTTTCTAATCCGACCAAGAATTAATTACCGATTAATTCATGGTTCTTACAAATCAAGGTTAGTACTAGCCACGCGCCAAGAAGACCTAGCCATGAACGATTATTAGGTGAACTTTCCGCATTACGATTTTCGCATAAGTAAAATCCTTCCATCAAATATCCCGATCAAATCTAGGACTTGGATGTCAGTCGAAATCCCGACGTTGACCAATTTATCAATCGAGAGAGGAAACACTGCGCCTCCTTATTGATACTACTCCGGCCGGAGGTTCGCATGGTCAATACACTGTGAAGTACATAGGATATGCGCCGATGCTAATGATCAGTGACAGATTCTCTCTTGGCACTCACGCGCCTCCGTACATAACCAGATTGGACCCAATATGCCCCACTTTAAGACTCACCTGGAATCGTGTGACAAATCTAACTACAGTGAGCGATGCACGAGACGACCAATTGTGCCTCAAGTCATGAGGACCAATCTTATGCCTACGTAACCGAGGAGATTCCAAATTCGACATTGACTCCAATATGGAATCTCGGCGGGGTTGTTCAGTTTACTCGATCCCAATGAGAACCCACATACATGCACTGATGTACACCGTATCAATATCCATGGAATAGGATACACTCTCCAAGAGTGAGCATTATACGTGCAAGTCTTTACGAGTCATTGATATCCCTATCTCAATGATTCTATGACTTGGAACATCTTTAAGACCACAATCTTAGAGACGTATTCCATGATTGGCATCCCCGATACCAAACACATCTCATAGCTTAAGAGTGATCTAGGGAACTTTATCTAATTGCATAGAATGATAAGATAAAGAAGAAAATGCCATTTATTAAATTACTTGACAAGATACAATATAAGACTGTTTAAAGAGTCGGCTACTACGCCCTACATATGGCGCACCGGGCACCTAACTCTTTCAATGGATGCCCAACTCGCCTTAATAGGCGTCCTCATGGACGCCTATCATGTGCTTGGTGCTTCTTTTGTTTTAATTAATTATCAATTTAATTAATAATTTATTATATCCAATAAATAAATTCATTAATTAAATAACAAAATTAATTAGATAAATTAATTCATTAATTTATTTCCATAGAAATGTAATTAATAATTAAGCTCATCTTTATAATTAATTATTTAATGTAATGAATAATTAATTATTTAATTTACCCAATAAATTAAAACTCCTAGAAGAAAATAGAAACTCCTTTTTCATTTTTCTTTATCAATTCTAAGATAAGATAACTTAGACTAAGTGATTTAAACAATTACCAAGGTAGGGTAATGTTTTAATCGGTTAATCAGGGTTAGCACAGCGGGAATGATTTTAAAGCTTAGCGTTCTCTTTTGTCAAATAATCACTTAACCGTTTTAATGCCCTTTCAAAGATATGGTATGAAAATATAAAGTAAAGCAATAAAGCAGTAAATAACACAGGATATTATAAGGTTCACTGGGTGATGTAATTCCAGCTACGTCCTTCTTCGCCTTTGTACTTGGAGGAATTAACTAGATTGATTATTGAAGGATTACACAGAGGCTTCTACAAAATAGATGAAGGGGACGACGATCTTGAGCTCCTTGATGACACAGACATCAGCTCCAATGAAGACCTTCTTCAACAAGCTTCTCTCACACAAAAATACTGCTTGTAGAATCAACAACTTTCTCACTCAGATGAAAGAGGTTGAGGGTTTTGTCACAAGTTTGTTTGATTTTAGAAAGTTCAAACAACTTAGGATATCTCAATAGGAGTGTAGGGTTCCTCTTTAAAGAGGTTTGAGATATCTTTGGCTGTCTTTGGAATGTGTATGAAAAGCTTGAAAAGATTTTTGGCTATGGAGTTTATAAGCTTTCCTCTCAAATATTTTCAACAAAGTTTCGACCTTTTCTTGAGCATGTACGTGTTTTTAGGGTTTTGCTGAGGGTACTATTTACAGAGATTTCTTGGGATTTGTCCATTGAACACATGCAAATGCGTGTCTCTCACGTAGCTCATTAAACAGTCCCTTTTTTGACATTCCTTAATTTCTGTTGTTTCCGATTGGACAAGAGCAGACTTTGAACTCTGAATTCTGACAGTCTAGTCAAAAGTTGGCTTATCCACAAGTCATAATAGCTTATCACATTTAATGCACTTATCAGGCATTTAATGGGTTTTGAATTTATTTCTCGTTTGAAATAAATGTCTGTTGGTAATTGCATTTAAGTCGCTTGAGTATTTTGAGCGCTTGATTCAACAACCCTGAAACAGTCCTTTAGCGTTTGACAGACGCTAAGAACAAATCTTCATCTTCACTTGACTTCAGACGCTGATCTTCAACTTCATCTTTGATAGACTCACGTAGAATTCTATCAGTGACTCGGTATCAAATGCTTAGTCTAAAATCTACAAAGATAATAATTACAAGCCTAACAAACTAACAAAATTTCAAATGCTTATACAAATTTTCTATGAAAGCATAAACTTACATTCTTTTGGGGTATATCATAAAATCTTATTCTTGTCATCATCAAAATATCAAACATGAAATTTTCTAACAATTTTTCCCTTTTTGATGATGTCAAGACCTTAACTCTTATAACTCTTTTATATATTAAGAGTTTTAAAGAAAAGCCCAAAATAGATATAAGTTAGCATTAGAACGTTAGATAAGTTAGCTAATGTTAGATTAGCTTCAAAAAGATGTTTCAGCAATAAATCATTCATTCATAGATATAAAATTGAAAGTGTACATGATTTATACTGAAAAATAGAAAGCAACACCATAAACAAAGAATATAAAGATAAAATAAGAATTCATCTTCTTTGTTGCTTTTTGGAAGCCTCTTCCTAGAATATTTCATTTGCTAGATCCAGAAGGACTTGGTCGATGTCTATCATAGTTGTGTCATGCACTTCATTGTAGTCCTCCCTTCAATTTTTAGCGCTTTGGTTCAATTCTAATAACCTTTCCACCCAATCCCAAGCGTCTTGAAGAGATCATGATACATATCCTGCATTCGGTCATTAGATGGTTTCCAGTTTAAAGGTCTCCGCAAGGGCTCAGCGTATGGATGAAAGCCCATGCCTTCCAAAAACTCAAAATCAAGATCCGGAAGCCTATGCCTACCCCTGAAGTATCTTGGCTTACGCTTCTTTGTGAGCATCTTCTTAAGGCTCGCTATCTCTTCAAACATGGAGCACCAATTCTTATTATCAATCTTGGACACTGGCTCCATTGAGGCTTTTCCTTTGGCTTTGGATTCTTGAGGCTTTTTTTTCTCTTGCCCCTTCTTAACTGCATCAAGGGAAGATATCAATTTGGCAATATCCTTTATTAGCATCTTAACTTCATCGACCAATAAAGTAACTTGTTCAGCGATACTCTAACTAACAAAGTTGGAAGTATTATGTCTCTCAGTATCTGCTGAAGCGTTCTGTGCTAAGGAGTGGTTAAATTCTTCAGAGAGGCCTAACGGAACCATGCGATCTAGTACCGCGACAGTACTTTTGGTCACAGCGTTTGCAATATCACCGCTTCGCGTGTTGGAGACTAACTTGATGTGCAAATCATCATTTTCTAGCATCTTGGAGCAGGAACCTTTGATAGTATTGAGCGAGTTTCTAACAGCTTGTCTAAAGTCTCTTGCCTCCTGATTACTATCCGAATCTGAGTCAGAAGAAGAAGAGTGCTCTGGGGATGGAATAAGTCCATAGGAGCTTAAAACAGCAGCCCTTCCTTTGGATTTATCTCTGATGAAAGGTTCTTCATGTTCTTCGACCATTTCAGCGTGCACTTCTTCAATCGCTAAAACAAGAGCTTGGAGAATTAAGAAGATTAGATCTTTGTATAGGGCCCAACCCTTGTAATAGATAAGACCCCTCCCCGATCACTCATTGGCTCAAGTTGATCTATATAGTCCGTCCATGTGTGTGTTGTTAGAATTGCTAGGCTTATTCTTATGCATTTCCAATTATTTCGCGATAAAGAAATTAATGTGCAAATTGAGACCAACTAAATAACATTGTCTAATGTTATAATTCTCCCAAATTAAAATACTGAGTAAGTAAAGGGGCATTGGATGTCCTAGCTCTCCATCAAACTTTAGAATATGGGTTCATTTCTAGTGCATGGTATCTTTCCGGAATAAGGGGGTCATGCATCAAGACATGGAACTCTATCTTCTCTAGTGCATTTGATGCCTTCATTTCGAAACAAATTTCGCTCCATATATCGTTCAAGGTTGCAAGGCGAGATTAAATTGTTAGATTGAAAGGATTTGATGGAATAAATGACTCAGATGGATCACCACCTATATATCAAAAAAATTTGCAGTTTAGTGATCCATGAGCTAAAGGAGATTGAATCATCGGTTGGATTGATTGATGTTTGACATCACCTCAATGATCTAACGAGCCATATATAGTTCAAGGTTGCAACTCGTTTAGATCGTTGGGGAAATCAATCACTCACTATGAAACCAATCCAACGAGGTTTCCGATTATTGCAGTGGGAGTGCAATATTTAGAGAAAAATAGTGGGAGTCAAGTAAATATTGAAATCCTTGATTTTACTAAAAAGTACATAATAACACATCTAATTGAAAATCTTGGTTAATTTTTTGCAATTTATTTCCATCACAATGCAAACCATTTGACAATACTACTTGAGAAAAATGCCCTCACTAAACCAAATTTCGTTGATTGGATACGAAATCTGAGGATTGTCCTCAGCCTTGAATCTTTGGGACATGTGCTCGACAAAGAGATGCCTGAAGTTCCAGACCCTGGATCTTTAGAAGATCGGCTTGCCCGTGAAGACTGGATTAAAGACGACACTCATGTCAAGGGGTACATGCTAGGATCAATGACCAATGAACTGCAACGATCCCATGAAAAGGTGGGAACGGCTGCTGAAATCATGGTTCATCTAAAGGAACTCTATAGAGAGCACAGCAGGACTGCTCGTTATGAGACTTCATCTCAACTCTTTGGGGGGAGAATGAAGGAAGGAGAGAAAGTTGGGGATCATGTTTTGAAGATGATCTCCATGTTTGCGCCCTCGACTTCTGTATGGACTTCTGATAAGAGGCGTTCTTTTGTGTTTTTAAGCCCATGTTTTGATGTTTTTCGATTTAATTATTCCCTAAATCAGGCCATCTGCGTTTAATCGGGGTGTTAAGTGATTGCAGGTGATAAACGAGAGCACACGAAGAAAAGGACGAAAAACAATGCACGACACAATTTCAAGCCTGTTGACCACGCCCAGGCGCCAGTATGGCCACGCTCGGGCGCCGAGCAAAAAGCAGCAAGTTCAGCATCCTGATGCCCACGCCTAGGCGCCGACTTGTCCGCGCCCAAGCGCCGTTGTCGCCACTCCTGGGCGCCGCCAGACTTATCCCCCAAGAAAGATACTACACGTAGGTAGTGCCTAGGTGCCATACAGCCCGCGCCTAGGCGCCGGCGTAACTGTTTTTCAAGTGTATAAAAGCCAAATTTCAGGAATGAAGAGGGGTTCGAATTCAAAAGGAATTTTGGGGATTTCTTGGGATTGGGACCTCACTTTTCATCACTTTCAAAAAGCAAAAGAGAAGGGAAAGAAGAGATTCAAACCTCTAATTAAAGATTCGATCATCAATTCAACATAGGGAGTTTCTTAGCTTTAGATTCATCTTTGTCTATGAACATGGATCTTATGCTTAGCTTTTTCCTTATGCATTTTATGAGCTAAATTGTTGAACTAGGGCCATGAGAAGGTCATGTTGTTAGTATTGTGATAATAAGATCATTTTCCATTTCAATTCGTATATTGCTATGTGTTGTGATTTTGTGGTTGTATGCCTTACATATGCTTGATCACCATGTGTTTGATATCATGCCTAGGTGAATTATTGGAGAGAAAGTTGACTTAGGGTGCAAGAATTTCACAACATCACCAACCAAATAGGAATTTCCCTAGACATAGGTAAAGATTCGCGGGTGAAGTCGTTCGATTTTAATCGAGAAAGCTCTAGCTCTTTAATGCATGCTTAGTGGTTAGATTTCCGGGTAGACGTACTTAGGAAACCACCAATTAAGTATAGGAGTCTATCACGAGACATTGGTTATTCTTTACCTTAGGAGCTTTCACCCTAGCAATGTATGTCTAATGAATTGGTAATGATCATAGGATAGCAATACGCAACATGTGCCCGAACATGAGCCTTAGTCACCCATCCACCTTGGAAGTTTAATCCCTCTTTACTCTCGTTTTAGTTCTTGTACCTTCTTGCTTAGTTAAATCTCTATGTTAATTCCTTTTCTTATTGTCAATCATAAACTAAAATTCAAGTCTCTGTGGTTCGACAACCCGGACTTCTTTTTGTCCACTTTTATTACTACACACGACTAGTGCACTTGCTACCAAAGCACGTTAGCTTCTATCGTGTCAACTTCCAGCTTTAGACTGATCTCATCCTGCAGTTACTACCTAAGTCTTTTTCTCTAATCATAGTGAATTTAAATATGAATGACATTGAGTGTTCACTGTTGGGTCTTTTGAACAAACTCACAAATGCTCAATCACAAATGGACCCCAAGATGAAAGAGACTACTTTGGTCGTTTCTACTGATTCTTCAAAGAATAAGAAGAAGAAATGAGGCAAGAAGCAACAACGAGTGACAAATTCTTCTGGGAAGACCAAAGGCAAGGGAAACCAAAAGAAGAGGTTCAAAGGCAGGGGCCCAAAGAAGACAGACATCTGCCTCCACTGCAAAGAAGCAGGGCATTGGAAGCGTGATTGTCCGAAGCTGAAAGCATAAAGTAAAGCAGGTATAGAACTTTATGTTATTGAAATAAATTGTTCTATGATGATATTTTCTACTTCTTGAATTCTAGATTCCGGAGCTAGTGCTCATATTGGTGTTTTGAACTAGGATCTAACAAGTAGAAATCTGGATAAGAACGAAGTGATGATCAATGTAGGAAGCGGACACAGCATGGCCGCGACTCACATTGGAATTACTTCTGTTGCATTAATTACTGGACATCAAATTAGATTAGATGATTGCCTTATTTTGCCCAATGGGCTCAAGAATATTATTTCTATTCCTGTATTAGTCAGGAAAGGATATTTGTTTACTTTTAAACATAATTCTTGTGATATTTATTTTGGAAATAAATATGTTGGCTCTGCATCTTTAATTAATGGTTTATACTATTTGAACGTCCGAAATCAATGTATGGTTAATACTATGACTAGAAAACTTAGTATGAATGGAATAAACCAAAAACTCATATGGTACCTTAGTCTAGGACATGCTGGTGAATTTAAGATTCACAAGTTGGAAAAACGTGGGCTCATTATTCCACTTGGGTCTGACCCATATCCGACTTGTGAATCGTGCCTCAAGGTAAGACGACCAGGTCACCGTTCACTGGACATTTCAAAAGGACAAATGAAGTTTTAGGATTAATCCACACTGATGTTTGTGGGCCCCTCAAAGATGCGGCCTTTGGAAGTTTTCTGTACTTTATAACCTTCACAGACGACCACTCTAGGTATGATCTAGTTTATTTGATGAAGTATAAATCCGAAGCACTTGAATGGTTCAAGGAATTCAAAGCTTTGATTGAAAAACAAACTGGGCATAATATTAAGGCACTGAGATCCGATCGAGGTAGCGAATACATGAGTGCTAAGTTTGATGAGTTCTTAAAAGTCTTGAGTTGGGTAATCCCTAGGTTAGGTTAGCACAGTGGAATATAAAAATTTTAATTATGCTACCCCAAAACAAGATTAATGGCCGGTTTAATCAAACTAATATAACGAAGAAAATACTGACCACGCGAAATACCTTTCGCGCTTTTTCCCTCGTACAAGTTTCTGATCTTTTCAACCCGAACAAGTACTCCCTTAATCGAAATCTACAGAGAAGTTGTAGGCCTCATCCAAATCCCGAGCTTTGATTTGTTCCTTGTATCTTCAAGCGATTCAAATGCCTCACCTCTAAGATGTATCCACACCTTCGTATAGTTCCCAATAATTATATATATGGTGCTAGCCTATATAATTATTCCAGATCTAATCTAGGCTTAATATATGAAGGTTGGAATATTATGTGAAAGGTTAATCTCATCACACGAGCAAAACCTTGTCTAGAGTCATATGTGTGTTTTTCTTAACACATATATTTACAAAGAGATTCCTAGGTTTCGTTTACTTGAAAGACAAGATGAAATCAAATCTCCAAGATTTGACTTTCATCTAATCCTACATAAACTCTTTTAAGGAATTTCCTAGAAACAAGGAACTTAGTCAACAAGTCAACTAATTCCTTTTCTCTCTCTCCTAAATATTTACTTGATACCATCTTAATCAAGACTTGGAGAGGAATTAAATCTCTCCTAATTTTCGCCCATGTACACGCCCACTTCATGTCTTGGAGTCCAAGAATTTTATCTTACTTGATTTAATTCTTAACTCTTATTTCATTAAATAGTCCAACCATTTAATTAAATACTACCTAATAATTAAAGTCCAACCTTAATTATTATTATCCCAATTCACTACGAAAAAATGTATTTCTTATGACAAAAGATTTGGTAACGAAGGCATTATTTGTCTCAAGAACTAGATTTCTCGTAACAAAGTACATTAATTGTTGCCAAAAAGTTGATTTTTCATAACAAACATGTTTATTCGTTACACAAAATAAAATCTTGTCACAAAAAAATTAGTTTTAGTAACAAAGACTATAAATCGTCACAAAACTTAAGCTATCGTTACGCAAAGTAAAAAATAGATTCCAATTAAAATATTTCGTAACAACTTGTTCATGTTCTCGTAACAAATTTTGATATTGTTACACTAAGTTCATCTGTAACAACTTCAGTTCCTTACAAAAAAATTTAGATTGTTTGAGCAATTTATTAATACTTTTGGCGGTAAAATGGGAGCCTAATTTTCGATTTCCTAATCCTTTTTTTTTTATTTTTCTAAATAGTAACTCTTGGTTAGCTTATTCTTACATAAATTTCTTTGTTGACATTGATAATTAGATTAAACTTCATTATGATAGCTAATTATTCATTTTCGATTAGGATTAATGTTAGGAATTTCATGTTAGATGTTTTGATGATACAATTAGGACCTTTTGTTAGACCCCAAAATATGTAAGTTTGTTTTTCAGCTTTGAAGCGTTAGATTTGTAATAGGCTTTGTTTTATTTTTATTCTAGATTGTTAGGCTAAGTTGCCTTAGACTGAGCGTCTGACTGGTTCTGAGTGAGTTTATCAGAAGTAAAGTTTGAAGACTCAAGCGCCTGAAATCTGAATAAAGATGAAGATTCCAAGCGTCTAGAATGACCTGCTACACCAAGCGTCACCCTATAGGATAGAAGTGATTCAAGGATGAATAAGCGTCTATCAATGACTAATTTCACCTGAATTTATTTCTAAGTCCAGAAGGAGTTTTCATGCAAATATTCTCAAAGCATTAAAAGCCAATGGGCATTTAATTCAAATGCATTAAATGCTGATAATAGCAATAAATGTGATAAGCAATCGAGGACGTACGGAGAAGCCACCCTATTGGACTGTCAACTATTCAAAGACTGCATCACCAACTTTTGTGCAGCAGATTTCCACGAAAAAGGACAAAAAGTTGTTCACTCGCGAAAGTGAGAGACACACGCTCGTGCATGTGTCAAACAGACACTTTTTCCAAGAATGCCTATAAATAGGACTTCAACAACAAGTCAAATATAGAGAACAATTATCAAGTCGAATTGGTGTTGCATTGAAGTCTCATTCCTGACAATCTCAGAAAAGCCAAAACTTTCAAGAAAATATTCTCTTTGCTTTTCTTCAAATCCTGAGACAAACAACCAATATCTCAAACACTCTTTTCAGAGAAACGCACATTACTACTGAGATATTCCTAGTTGTTTGAACTTTATCAAAATCAAACAAACCATTTAGAAAAACCCCTATCCAAGCCTCGCGATCTATGTGAAGTCGAAGTTGGATACTTGCCTTATTTCTGGGTGAAAGAAGCAAGGGGATTGAAGTGATTTGGAGCAGAAATCTGTGTGATCAAGGAGCTCAAGTCATTAACATCCATCTCTCCCTAATTTGTAGAAGATTCCGTGTGATTCTTTGAGAATCATTTTAGTGGATTACCTCCAAGTGTTCGATGAGAAGAAGGACGTAGTTGGGATTACACCACCCAACGAACCTTACAAATATTGTTCTTTACTTTAATTTCAGCATTCATATTGTCACATCATTATCTGATAAAGTAAAACTTAATCAAACGCTAAGCAACTAAATACACTTTTTGTGACGCTAAAGCTTTCAAAGAGAAGACTCCAAAAATCACTTCGCTGTGCTAACACTGATCAAAGAAGTGAACGCTCAAACCTATTTGGTTGTAGTATTCAAGTCTTGAAATCTAAGTTCACTTTCTAAAAACAGTCTTCGTTAGACGCTTCACCAAAGCGCCTATATTTTAAGTGAACGCTTAAGTCAAGTGTTAGACACTTCAAGCGTCTACTTTTCAAGCTTCCAAAAACCTTTTTAATACGAATCTTTTGAAGTCGAAAAACACTTCAGGGTCTATTCAAACCCCCTTTCTAGACCCTTTCGTGTGCCACTTGGGACCAACAAGTGGTATCAGAGCAGTTAAAGTTGAAATTTTAAAATTTTCAAGCATAACTGCTTGTTTGGATCCTTTTTCAAACTTAGTTGCTTTAAATTTTAAACATGGCATTTGCTAAGGTTCCTAAACTGACTGAGTCAAATTTTGACACATGGAAAGTCAAATCATTTACATATCTCTGTTCATGTGATGATGACATGTGTGATATTATTTCAGATGGACCAATCAAAATATATAAAGTTATCACAAGAGCGCCTAGAGCCACGAAAGACACTCCCGATGGTTACGTTGAGAAACCGAAACAAATGGTCTCCAGATGAGCGTCGAAGAGCTAATTTGGACAATGTTGGTCGTAACGCTCTATATACGGCTATGAGTGATAATGACAATTTGTTCAACAAGATCAAGCCTTGCAAAACCACTAAAGAAATATGGGATAAGTTGGCTACAATTTGTGGTGGTTCAGCTCAGATCAAAGAAAACAAACTTTCCATTGCCAAGGAAAAGTTTAACGGATTTAAGATGCTACCCAATGAAACTTTAGAGCAATTAGATATAAGATTTACACCTCTAGTTACAGAACTTACATCGTTGGGAATGGATTTGCAGAATCGAGAAATGGTGGTTAAGATCTTTAGAAGTTTGCCAAGTAAATTCTTGATGAAAACAACCGCTATGAGAGAATCAACTATGCTGGATCTCCTAACTCCAGAAGACGCCTTTTCAGAGCTCAAAGCATTTGAGTTTGAGTTGAATTCTGCAAGTGATGTTGTGAGTAGTCCGGTGAATGAATCTGGAGCGCTTATAGCATCAATCAAAGGCAAATCGGGCAATAAAGGAAAGAATTTAGATATCAATGAAGAAGAGGAATTGGCGTTGCTGAATAGATTCAGAAAGTTCTTAAGATATGAAAAGAAAGGAAAAGGTTTTAATAATCAAGGACAAAATTCATATCAAGCGCCTTCTCCGATGCAACAACAGCTTCAAGCGCCTCAGTATTCTGTTCCCTCACCCCAAGTGCATGTTCAGTACCACGCGTCTACTCAAAATCTCTCAGCTCCAGTGGTCTCAAAACCACACATTGCAAGGTTAACAAATGAACAAAAGATGAAAACAAATCTTTGTTACAATTTAGAATCATCAGAAGAGAGTAGCGACGATGATGAGCCATTAGATGACTCAGTGCTCATATGTCTCATGGCCAGAGATGATGAAGCATCTCCTGAGGTAATCAATGAATTATCTATTCCTCTCTCTTATGATGAATTACTTAACAAAGTCAAAGAATACTACAATGAATGTCAAGAAGCTGCCAAAGTATATCAAAATGATCTCGCTATTATTTCATCACTCACAAGAGATAAAGTAACGCTCAAAGCAGAGTTGCAAGTTCAGCAACAGTGCATTGAGAAGAACCAATCGCTTGAGAGTGAAATTAGTCAATTAAAAAGCGATCTTGATATAATAGTCAAGAGAGAAGCTGATTTGATCGCTAGACTTGCTAAATCAGAGCAGCTTATCTCATCATTATCAAAAGCCTCTAGAAAGCTGGATAATGTGAGTGAAGTAACTAGATTATTTGGTGAAAAGATCGGTTTAGGATGCGATAAACTCGGTAAACAACCTAATAAATCTAATGTTACGGCAAACAACAAAGGAAAGGGTGTTATCTTTGTTGAGAAAGGTTCACAAGGTCAAACACAAAATGAACCTAGTGACAATGGTAAGAGGCCAAATGAGAAAGTCAAAGCTAACTCAGGCAAGGGTAAGGCTAAGACAAATGATTCACAAAGACTGGTCTATCCAAACGCTCAAAAGGCTAAAGATAAGACTGGCCACTGTGAATCAAGCGTTAAGCGTCCAGCACCAAAAGTGCAACCCAAGCCAGCGCCAAGGAAATACCAGCGTCAATATCCAAGACAGTCAAGATCATATTATCGATACTATGATGATTTTGATTATGACTATGATTATGACTACCATTATAATCAAGGATATTATTATACATCCAAAAAGCACACACAACACGTTGTGAAACCCAAAAAGGCTAGTATTCCAAAAATGAAGACCAGGCAAATATGGGTTCCTAAAGTTCTAATTCAAACTAACAATGTTACTAATGTTAAAGGACCCATGCAACAATGGGTACCTGAACAGAAATAGAACTTTCCTTTTGATTGCAGGTCCCTAGAGCTAGAGCCGATACATCTGTGTGGTACTTCGATAGTGGATCGTCAAGGCACATGACTGGTTCCAAAGATCTTCTGATCAACTATCAAGCCGCCAATGGTCCTCAAGTTGTATTTGGTGACAACTCCAAAGGTAAAACCAAAGGTATAGGTATTATGCATAGGGGGAACATCATGATAAGTGATGTTTATTATGTTGAGGGTCTGAAGCACAATTTATTAAGCATAAGTAAATTTTGTGATAAAGGCTTTGAAGTCATATTTTCAAGTGACTGTTGCTGTGTAAATGGCGGTAAGACTAAGTCTACTAAATTGAAGGGTAAAAGAACTAAAAATGTATATTTGGTAGATTGGGGTTCAACACTTGATAACAACTCAACATGCTTTGTTGCGAAAAATGAATCTAAAATGGGTTGGTTATGGCATAGCAAAATGAATCACCTCAACTTCAAAACAATCTCTCACCTTATAAGTCAAAATCTTGTAGAGGGATTACCAAATGGACCATTTCTTAAGGATCGCCTTTGTGACGCTTGTCAAATGGGTAAACAAGTTAAATCATCATTCAAGAGAAAACTTCATCTATCTACCTCTAGAATACTTGAACTACTTCACATGGATTTGTTTGGACCTATTCAAACGATCAGTGTAAGCGGTAAAAAGTATACTTTGGTGATAGTAGATGATTTCTCTCGATTTACTTGGGTGGAATTTCTTTCATCCAAAGATGAGACATGTGACAAGTTAACAACGCTTATTCGACAACTTCAAATATTGAAAAATCTTAAGGTTGCAAGAATAAGAAGCGATCACGATACTGAGTTTACTAACAAGATTGTTGAGAAGTTTTGTGTAGAAAATGGAATACATCATGAGTATTCAGCTCCCAGAACTCCCCAACAAAATGGTGTTGTTGAGCGCGGGAACCGAACGCTTAAAGAAGCAGCTAGGATGATGTTAGCAGAATCCAAGCTTGCTCCTAGGTTTTGGGCCGAATCGATCAACACTGCCTGTTACACTCAAAACCGTTGCATGATCAACAAATAGCATGGGGAAAATCCATATGAACTGTGGAAGGGACGTAAGCCAAATGTTTCATATTTTCACGTCTTTGGTTCTAAATGCCTTATCCATAATAATGGATCCCAAAGCCTAAAGACATTTGATCCTAAAGTGGATGAGGGAATCTTTCTTGGCTAGGCCAAGAATGGAAAGAATTTTCGCATCCTAAATAAGATCAAATTGAAGGTTGAGGAATCTATTCATCTTGTTTTTAATGATGCTAACCACGAACCGAGTAAGGTTAATGTGAATGACGTAGGAGTTGAAGATCTATGTCATCAAGCGTCTAAGATTACTATTGATGAAGATACTGACGACGATGATGAGATCTCAGTGCCACCTCCTAAGATTACTCGTGAGGTTAATATGAACAATATTGTAAGAAATGCTGATGATCATGAAGAGAGTGATCATCAAGAGCAAACAAGAATCTGTGAACTTGGAGCGCCAATGCAAGAGGATAATCAAGCGTTTGATCGTCAAGCTTCTGATCGTCAAGCGTCTATTCAACCTCTTAACCCTTTCCAACCAGATAGACTATGGTTGCATGATCATCCACCTGTGCAGATTATTGGAGATATTGAAGCGCCTGTTAGGACTAGAGCCGCTACGTTCAATGAGGCTATGTTCGCAAGTTTTTTTATCTCAAATGGAACCTTAGAAAGTGGATGAAGCGCTAAGCGACCTAAGATGGATTGAAGCAATGCAAGAAGAGCTTAATCATTTTGAACAAAATAAGGTTTGGACACTAGTACCAAGACCAACTCACCAAGGAGTTATTGGAACTAGATGGGTTTATAGAAACAAGATGGATGAGAACGGCATTGTGATAAGAAATAAGGCCAGACTCGTAGCTCAAGGATATTGCCAAGAGGAGGGTATTGACTTTGATGAGACATACGCTCCTGTCGCTCGTCTTGAAGCAATCCGCATGTTTCTAGCGTATGCAGCGTTCAACAAGTTCATGGTGTATCAGATGGACGTGAAGAGTGCCTTCCTGAATGGTAAAGTCCAAGAAGAAGTATATGTGGAGCAACCACCAGGATTCATCAACAATCATGGTAAGGGTATGGTCTACAAGCTAGACAAAGCACTTTATGGGCTTCAGCAAGCACCCCGAGCATGGTATGACACTCTCTCTATCTTCCTCATTGGTAAAGGCTTTTCAAAAAGCACTGTTGTTACAACGTTATTCAAAATTACCAATAATGAAGATACTCTTTTAGTCCAAATTTACGTTGATGATATTATATTTGGTTCTACTAACAAGCATCTGTGTGAGAAATTTTCGAAAATGATGCAAGAACAATTTGAAATGAGCATGATGGGTGAAGTAACTTTCTTCTTAGGATTACAAGTTAAACAACTTCATAATGCCATATTTATAAACCAAGCAAAATACACAAGAGATATGATTAAGAAATATGGTATGGAAAATGCATCATATTCAAAAATTCCAATGAGCCAAACACTTAAGTTAGATAAAGATGAAAGTGGAAATAAAGTTGATATCACTAATTATAGAGGTATCATTGGATCACTTCTTTATCTTACTGCTAGTAGACCTGATATTATGTTTTCGGTATGCATGTGTGCACGATTTCAAGCCGATCCTAAAGAGTCAAATTTAATTGTTGCCAAGAAGATCCTTAAATACCTGAAAGGCACACAAAATGTGGGCTTATGGTATCCAAGGGACTCTCCTTTTGAACTAATTGGTTACTCAGATGCAGATTTTGCAGGATGCAAAATAGATCGTAAGAGTACTAGTGGTACATGTCAATTTCTAGGTGATAGGTTAGTTTCATGGCATAGTAAGAAACAACAATCCATAGCTACCTCCACAGCCGAAGCTGAGTATGTAGTTGCAGGAAGCTGTTGTGCACAAGTGTTATGGATGAGGCAACAACTTAGAGATTATGGAATAATCCTAGGCCGAAACCCTATTCATTGTGATAACCAAAGCGCTCTAGCCATGACTCAAAACCCTGTTCTTCATTCCAGAACTAAACACATTGACATTAGATACCATTTTCTTCGTGACCACGTTCAAAAGAAAGATATCTCCATGCACTTCATTGGAACTGCCAAACAATTGGCATATATCTTCACCAAAGCACTCAACGAACAACGTTTTCTCACTTTGAGAAGTGAATTAGGTATGATTGATTTAAATGCTTAATCATTTTGCATCATATTTTATTAGACATATAATTTAGGGGGAATCCACTTAATTTATGTCTAAAAGATATTTCTAACTGGTACAAGTTATCAAATTTAGGGGGAACCTTAAAGTTGTACTTGACCATAACTGCAAGCGTCAATGATCCAAATTTTCAGATGCATGATCATCAACGCTCAGTATTACTAATGCATAAAATATTGGACGCTCAAACATAAAAAGTTTTTTTTAATCCTAAGCGTCTAATTCTCATATACCAACAAGTGGTATCAGTTAAGCATTGAACCAATTCCATTCAACTCCTAATATCAAGTGTTGAACAAGTGTTGAACCCCAATCTACTAAATATACGTTGTTAGTTATTTTTCCTTTCAATTTAGTAGACTTAGTCTTAGCGTCGTTTATATAGCAATAGTCACTTGAGAATATGACTTCAAAGTCTTTATCACTGAATTGACTTATGCTTAATAAATTGTGCTCCAGACCCTCAACAAAATAAACATCACTTATCATGATGTTCCCCCTATGCACAGTACCTATACCTTTGGTTTTACCTTTGGAGTTGTCACCAAATACAACATGAGGACCATTGGCAGCTTGATAGTTGATCAGAAGATCTTTGGAACCGGTCATGTGCCTTGACGATCCACTATCAAAGTACCATACAGATGTATCGGCTCTAGCTCTAGGTACCTGCAATCAAAAAGGGAAGTTCTATTTCTGTTTAGGTACCCATTGTTGCTTGGGTCCTTCAACATTAGTAACCTTGTTAGTTTGAATTAGAACTTTAGGAACCCATATTTGCCTCTTCTTCATTGTAGGAATACTGGCCTTTTTGGGTTTCACATTGTGCTGTGTGTGCTTTTTGGATGTATAATAATATCCTTGATTATAATAATAGTCATATTCATATTCATAGTCATAATCATAATCATCATAGTATCGATAATATGATCTTGACTGTTTTGGATATTGACGCTGATAATTCCTTGGCACTGGCTTGGGTTGCACTTTTGGTGCTGGACGCTTAGCGCTTGATTCACAGTGGTCAGTCTTATCTTTAGCTTTTTGAGCGTTTGGATAAACCCGTCTTTGTGAATCATTTGCCTTAGCCTTACCTTCGCCTGAGTTAGCTTTAACTTTCTCATTTGGCCTCTTACCATTGTCACTAGGTTCATTTTGTGTTTGACTTTTGGAACCTTTTTCAACAAAGATAACACCCTTTCCTTTGTTGTTTTCCATAACATCAAATTTATTAGGTTGTTTACCGAGTTTATCGCATCCTAAACCGGTCTTCTCACCAAATAATCTGGTTACTTCAGTCACATTATCC
Source organism: Buddleja alternifolia (assembly GCA_019426215.1). NCBI lineage: Eukaryota > Viridiplantae > Streptophyta > Magnoliopsida > Lamiales > Scrophulariaceae > Buddleja > Buddleja alternifolia. The sequence goes on along the minus strand of WHWC01000382.1, from coordinate 224,908 downwards.
AGCTATCTAGAAGCTTTTGATAATGATGAGATGAGTTGCTCTGATTTAGCAAGTCTAGCGATCAAATCAGCTTCTCTCTTGACTTTTATATCAAGATCACCTTTCAATTGAATAATTTCACTCTCAAGAGATTGATTCTTCTCAATGAACTGTTGCTGAACTCGCAACTCTGCTCTGAGCATCACTTTATCTCTTGTGAGTGATGAGATAATAGCGAGATCATTTTGATATATTTTGACAACTTCTTGACATTCATTGTAGTATTCTTTGACTTTGTCAAGTAATTGATCATAAGAAAGAGGAATTGATAATTCATTGATTACCTCAGGAGACGCTTCATCATCTCTGGCCATGAGACATATGAGCGCTGAGTCGTCTAATGGTTCATCATCATCACTACTTTCTTATGATGATTCTAAATCTTCAGTTGCGGATGCTGGTTCTGATTCCGCTAGCAAACCTTGTTGCCGAAGGTTGCTCCTGAATTGGTTTCTATCCAAGTAATCCTGCCTTGAGGGCTTTGATACGTTTGGATAAGGGCAATTTACCTGGTAGTGCCCTAGTTTTCTGCAATTATAACAAAGATTAGTTTTCATCTTTTGTTCATTTGTTAACCTTGCAATGTGTGGTTTTGAGACCACTGGAGCTGGGAGACTTTGAGTAGATGCTTGGTATTGAGAAGGCGCTTGGGGTGAAGGAACAGAATACTGAGGCGCTTGAAACTGTTGTTGCACAGGAGAAGACGCTTGATATGAACTTTGTCCTTGATTATTGAAACCTTTTCCTTTCTTTTCATATCTCAAGAACTTCCTGAATCTATTCAGCAAAGCCAACTCTTCTTCCTCATTGATATCTGAATTCTTTCGTTTATTACCCGATTTACCTTTGATTGATGCAATGAGCGCTCCAGATTCAATCACTGGATTACTCACAATATCACTAGCAGAGTTCAACTCGAACTCAAATGCTTGTAGCTCTGAAAAGGCGTCTTCTGGAGTTAGAAGATCCAGCATATTTGATTCTCTCATAGCGGTTGTCTTCATCAAGAATTTTCTTGGTAAGCTTCTAAAGATTTTAACCACCATTTCTCGGTTCTGTAAGTCCATTCCCAACGATGTAAGTTCTGTAACTAGAGCTGTAAATCTTATATCCAATTGCTCTAACGTTTCATTGGGTAGCATCTTGAATCCGTTAAACTTTTCCTTGGCAATGGAAATTTTGTTTTCTTTGATTTGAGCTGAACCACCACAAATCGTAGCCAACCTATCCCATATTTCTTTAGTCGTTTAGCAAGACTTGATATAAGATTTACAGCTCTAGTCACAGAACTTACATCGTTGGGAATGGATTTGCAGAATCGAGAAATGGTGGTTAAGATCTTTAGAAGTTTACCAAGTAAATTCTTGATGAAGACAACTGCTATGAGAGAATGAAATTTGCTGGATCTCCTAACTCCAGAAGATGCCTTTTCAGAGCTCAAAGCATTTGAGTTCGAGTTGAATTCTGCTAGTGATGTTGTGAGTAGTCCGGTGATTGAATCTGAAGCGCTTATAGCATCAATAAAAGGCAAATCGGGCAATAAAGGAAAGAATTTACATATCAATGAAGAAGAGGAATTGGCTTTGCTGAATAGATTCAGAAAGTTCTTGAGATATGAAAAGAAAGGAAAAGGCTTCAATAATGAAGGACAAAGTTCATATCAAGCGCCTTCTCCGATGCAACAACAGCTTCAAGCGCCTCAGTATTCTGTTCCCTCACCCCAAGTGCATGTTCAGTACCAAGCGCCTCAGTATTCTGTTCCTTCACCTCAAGTGCCTGTTCAGTACCAAGCGTCTACTCAAAATCTCTCAGCCCCAGTGGTCTCAAAACCACACATTGCAAGGTTAACAAATGAACAAAAGATGAAAACTAATCTTTGTTACAATTGCAGGAAACCAGGGCACTACCAGGTAAATTACCCTTATCCAAACGTATCCAAGCCCTCAACACAGGATTACTTGGATAGAAACCAATTCAGGAGCAACCTTCGTCAACAAGGTTTGCTAGCGGAATCAGAACCAGCATCAGCACCTGAAGATTTAGAATCATCAGAAGAGAGTAGTGACGATGATGAGCCATTAGATGACTCAGCGCTCATATGTCTCATGGCCAGAGATGATGAAGCGTCTCCTGAGGTAATCAATGAATTTTCTATTCCTCTCTCTTATGATGAATTACTTGACAAAGTCAAAGAATACTACATTGAATGTCAAGAAGCTGCCAAAGTATATCAAAATGATCTCGCTATTATTTCATCACTCACAAGAGATAAAGTAACGCTCAAAGCAGAGTTGCAAGTTCAGCAACAGTGCATTGAGAAGAACTAATCGCTTGAGAGTGAAATTATTCAATTAAAAAGCGATCTTGATATAATAGTCAAGAGAGAAGCTGATTTGATCGCTAGACTTGCTAAATCAGAGCAGCTCATCTCATCATTATAAAAAGCTTCTAGAAAGCTGGATAATGTGACTGAAGTAACTAGATTATTTGGTGAAAAGATCGGTTTAGGATGCGATAAACTCGGTAAACAACCTAATAAATCTAATGTTATGGCAAACAACAAAGGAAAGGGTGTTATCTTTGTTGAGATAGGTTCACAAGGTCAAACACAAAATGAACCCAGCGACAATGGTAAGAGGCCAAATGAGAAAGTCAAAGCTAACTCAGGTAAGGGTAAGGCCAAGGCAAATGATTCACAAAGACGGGTCTATCCAAATGCTCAAAAGGCTAAAGATAAGACTGACCACTGTGAATCAAGCGCTAAGCGTCCATCACCAAAAATGCAACCCACGCCAGCGGCAAGGAAATACTAGCGTCAATATCCAAGACAGTGAAGATCATATTATCGATACTATGATGATTATGATTATGACTATGATTATGACTACCATTATAATCGAGGATATTATTCTACACCCAAAAAGCACACACAACACATTGTGAAACCCAAAAAGGCCAGTATTCCTACAATGAAGACCAAGCAAATATGGGTTCCTAAAGCTCTAATTCAAACTAACAATGTTACTAATGTTAAAGGACCAAAGTAACTATGGGTACTTGAACAGAAATAGAACTTCCCTTTTGATTGCAGGTACCTAGAGCTAAAGCCGATACATCTGTGTGGTACTTCGATAGTGGATCGTCAAGGCACATGACTAGCTCCAAAGATCTTCTGATCAACTATCAAGCTGCCAATGGTCCTCAGGTTGTATTTGGTGACAACTACAAAGGTAAAACCAAAGGTATAGGTACTATGCATAGGGGGAACATCATGATAAGTGATGTTTATTATGTTGAGGGTCTGAAGCACAATTTATTAAGCATAAGTCAATTTTGTGATAAAGGCTTTAGAGTCATATTCTCATGTGACTGTTACTATATAAATGACGCTAAGACTAAGTCTATTAAATTGAAGGGTAAAAGAACTAACAACGTATATTGGTAGATTGGGGTTCAACACTTGATAACAACCCAACATGTTTTGTTGCTAAAAATGAATCTAAAATGGGTTGGTTATGACATAGAAGAATGAATGACCTCAACTACAAAACAATCTCTCAGCTTATAAGTCAAAATCTTGTAGAGGGATTACCAAATGGACCATTTCATAATGATCGCCTTTGTGACGCTTGTCAAATGGGTAAACAAGTTAAATCATCGTTCAAGAGAAAACTTAATCTATCTACCTCTAGAATACTTGAACTACTTCACATGGATTTGTTTGGACCTGTTCAAACGATCAGTGTAAGCGGTAAAAAGTATACTTTGGTGATAGTAGACGATTTCTCCGGATTTACGTGGGTGGAATTTCTTTCATCCAAAGATGAGACATGTGACAAGTTAACAACGCTTATTCGACAACTTCAAATATTGAAAAATCTTAAGGCTGCAAGAATAAGAAGCGATCACGGTACTGAGTTTACTAACAAGATTGTTGAGAAATTTTGTGCAGAAAATGGAATACATCATGAGTATTCAGCTCCCAGAACTCCCCGACAAAATGGTGTTGCTGAGCGCCGGAACCGAACGTTGTATGATCAACAAACAGCATGGGAAAACTCCATATGAACTGTGGAAGGGACGTATGCCAAATGTTTCATATTTTCACGTCTTTCGTTTTAAATGCTTCATCCATAATAATGGATCCCAAAGTCTAAAGACATTTGATTCTAAAGCGGATGAGGGAATCTTTCTAGGCTACGCCAAGAATGGAAAGAATTTTCGCATCCTAAATAAGATCAAATTGAAAGTTGAGGAATCTATTCATGTTGTTTTTGATGATGCTAACCAAGAACAGAGTAAGGTTAATGTGAATGATGTAGGAGTTGAAGATCTATGTCATCAAGCATCTAAGATTACTATTGATGAAGATACTGACGACGATGATGAGATCTCAGTGCCACCTCCAAAGATTACTCGTGAGGTTAATATGGACAATATTGTAAGAGATGCTGATGATCATGAAGAGAGTGATCATCAAGAGCAAATAAGAATCTGTGAACTTGAAGCACTTACGCAAGAGGATAATCAAGCGTCTGATCGTCCAGGGTATGTTCGTCAAGCGTCTGTTCAACCTCTTAACCCTTTTCAACCAGATAGACTATGGTTGTGTGATCATCCACCTGAGCAGATTATTGGAGATATTGATGCGCCTGTTAGGACTAGAGCCGCTACGTTCAATGAGGCTATGTTCGCAAGTTTTTTTATCTCAAATGGAACCTAAGAAAGTGGATGAAGCGCTAAACGACCTAAGTTGGATTGAAGCCATGCAAGAAGAGCTTAATCAGTTTGAACGAAATAAGGTTTGGACGCTAGTACTAAGACCAACTCACTAAGGAGTTATTGGAACTAGATGGGTTTATAGAAACAAGATGGATGAGAACGGCATTGTGATAAGGAACAAGGCCAGACTTGTAGCTCAAGGATATTGCCAAGAGGAGGGTATTGACTTTGATGAGACATACGCTCCTGTCGTTCGTCTTGAAGCAATCAGCATTTTTCTAGCGTATGCAGCGTTCAACAAGTTCATGGTGTATCAGATGGACGTGAAGAGTGCCTTCCTGAATGGTAAAGTCCAAGAAGAAGTATATGTGGAGCAACCACCAGGATTCATCAACAATCATGGTAAGGGTATGGTCTACAAGCTAGACAAAACACTTTATGGGCTTAAGCAAGCGCCCCGAGCATGGTATGACACTCTTTCTATCTTCCTCATTGGTAAAGGCTTTTCAAAAGGCAGCATTAATACAACGTTATTCAAAATTACCAATAACGAAGATACTCTCTTAGTCCAAATTTACGTTGATGATATTATATTTGGTTCTACTAACAAGCGTCTGTATGAGAAATTTTCGAAAATGATGCAGAGACTAGAGAACACAAGTTTCAAAATTCTTTACTTTGTCATTTAAAACACAACTTCTGCAGAAAAATCATTCACTTTTACTCAAAGATTTCTGCAAATTTCTCTCTCTATCAAAGCAAAAGAAAATCTCAGTTCACTCTACTTTCAAAAATGGCACCAAAGAAAGCTTCATCTACTTCTGCCGAACCTATCATCAAGGTTACTGAAGGCCTTGTTGTTGATTGGAAATTCTTGTATGATCAACCCAAAATCAACCTGCATGATATGAAGGATACTGTTACAAAGGCTGGACTCAAGAAGTTCTTAACACAATACTCAAACTTATTTCCGACGAAAGTTGATATTTTCTGGAGGAATGCAAAACTCTCTAAGGACAAGAAGTCTATCTCTTGCGTCCTGCTCCAGAGGAAGCCATGAAGCGTCCGGCTGCTACCAAGAAGAGGGCTCTTAGAAAGCCCAAGGTACAAGCTGTTCCTGCTCCTCAGAAAAATGATGAGGAAACTGATGAGGATGCACAGGACAAGTTACCTCTCAAGCGGAGGAAGTTGGAAGGGATCATCAAACAAATTGAATTTGATGAACCAACTGCTGCTCCTCCTGCTCAAGCACTCAAACTCGTTGAAGAAGTCAATGTGAAGAAAATCTTCAAGAATTCCTAGACAAGTAAGCGTCGAGCTGCTCCTGCTCCTGAAGAGCCTGAGACTGTTGAGCCAAGCGCTCAAGTTGCTGTTGAGCCAAGCGCTCAAAGTGTTGCAGTTGAGACAAGTTCTCAGAGTAAGTTTATTTCTTCCCACAGCATTCCTATTCCTACATCTGTAGAAGATCCTACTCTTATAGAGGATAGTTCATTTGTTACAGCTTTAGTTCCAGCTGCTGCTAAAGCGTCAACCGATGTCAATCTAGATGTTGAGATGACAGAAGTTGTGGCGATTGCCAAAGACATTTGCGCAGAAGCTGCTGCAATTGAACCTGAGGAACCTGCTCTCAAAGAGGTTCAGTCATCAATCCCTGTTCCAGCTATAACAGAGGCACGCTCAGAAGGTCAGAGCGTTGCTGAAGACGTTACAAAGCCAAGGCACTTCTTCCAACTGAACCCGCTGAAGACAATTGATCATTCAATCAACTACATGCCTCCAGCACTCGAAGAAGATTTCATTCCTGCCGAATATAATGAAGACAGATATGTTGCTGCTGAGAATGAGATTGCCCTGCTGATTGATATCGACAATAAAATCAAGGATATAGTGTTTAACACAGAGATGACAGCAATTGAGAGAAAATATTATAGGGCCATTGAACTACAAAAAACTCCTGGTCAAATACCATCCTCTCTCATTCTTCAACAAGACTGACAAGGCGGAACAACTCCTAGATGTGATGTGGATCTAGCGTATTACCTCGACTCTGACCACAACAAGCCTACAGGTTTTGCTCTCAGAGATTACAATATTCGTGTGTATGAGCCACTTCGCCCTAGCTTTCTCAATCCATCAGAGGCAGTCTTGAACCGAGACGGCTACACACACTTTCCTCATATTACGAATAGTCCTGAAAACCTAGCTTTGGTCAATCCACATCGCTTATGGAAAAATAAAGCAGTTCATGCCGGTGAGCGTCTCGAATCTCTCACAGATTTAATCCTGACTGAAGCTGATGCGTATTTTGATAGCGTCTGGAATGCTGACTATCAGACCGATAGATATCGATTTGAATCTATAAGAGATATTCACCATGAAGGCATTAGAGCTATTGTCAACGCTGGCACAGACTACTGCATGAACGAAGTCAATTGGGTTGAAGCGTACATGGGAAACAAGTACACTTTCTCAGAATTAGTTCAAGCTCCCCATTTGTTCGACATAGGTATGCATGACAAAAAGCGTCATTTCGCCAAGTATTGCCTAAAGAAGCGTCAACAGAGAGTTGGACCGGTTCTTAAGCTCCCCCTAATTAGACATCAAATTGAACAATGTCTGCGTCAAGAGCTTTACAGACTGTCCATTACTCTTCTACATTTCAACGCTCAAGCGTCTACCAGCGGCAGTAATCAAATTACTAGCCTGAATTTCACTCCCAGCCACTGCGAAGATAATTTTAACTTGATGGTGAAGATCATGACTCCCTTATCTCTTTTCAACAAAATCTTCACTGCCAATCTCAGACAATGGAACGGCTCCATCATCAATTCTTTTCGAGGATATCCACTGTTCCCTTCTATCCGAAAACAGGTACTCAATCATTATGAGTTTGTCCTCTCACTGCTAGAACGAAGTCAGGGACTAGCTCAAGCGATCTATCCATATTTAGAAGAGTACTACGCTGCTTACGTGCCTGAGGATCAGCGTCTCAAGTCTCTTCCCTCTGACTGCTTGATTGGATTCTCTCGAAATTACTCTCCAGACTCCATTTTCTCTATCTGCATCATGTGCTTGACATCATTGGTCCGATGCACATCAGGGCCATTGATAGTCCTCTTCGCACATTTATTTCTGGTTTTTGCTGCTCTAGATCCAGACTCACTGAAATTCTGGAAGCTTCGTGATGGTCCCAAGTGGCATACGAAAGGGTCTAGAAGGGGGGGGGGGTGAATAGGCCCTGATGTCTTTTTCGACTTTAAAAATTTCATATCACTTTAAAGGTTTGACCGCTTTGGATAACTGAGCGCTTGGGTCAGACGCTTCAGAAAAGTTAACTTAGACTTAGTGATATTAGCAGTTTACCAAAGTAGGGCAACGCTAAGATTGCTTAATCAGGGTTAGCACAGCGGAAATGAGTTTTAGCGTTCTTTTAGTTAATTTAATCGCTTTGCACTTTAACTTGTCTCTTTCAAAGATAAAAGATGTAATAATAAAAATAATAAGACAAATAAGGTAAATGACACAAGATATATAAGGTTCACTGGGTGGTGTAATCCCAGCTATGTCCTTCTTCTCCTTTTTCAGTTGGAGGAATTTACTAGAATGATTTTCGAAGAGTCACACAGAATCTTCTACACGATAGTAAAGGGTGAAAAATGATCTTGGGCTCCTTGATCACACAGACTTCAGCACCAATGAAGATCGTCTTCTTCAAGCTTCTCTCACTCAGAAATACTGCCTGAAAGGGTTCAACAACTTTTCTCACTCAGATGATGTCAAGACTTTTATAACTCTTTTATAATTTAAGAGTTACTTAAAAGAAAAGGCCCAAAGGAATATAAATTAGCGTTTGAAAAGTTAGTAAAGTTAGCTAAAGTTAGATTAGCTTCAACAAGATGTTTCAGCGTTAAAACATTCATTCATTGAAAGAATTTAAAGCATACATGTTTTACACTGAAGGAAAACCATAAATAAAAAGGATAAAACATAAAAGGAAATCAATCACTTTTTCTGTCGCTTCGCTCTTTCTTCGCCTTGTAGAACTTCTAACGCTAGTTCCAATAAGAGATGATCAATATCGATCATTTTCGTATGTTGAACTTCATCATAATCATGATGACGATGTCTGGCGCTTTCATTTAGTTCTAACAACCTTTCCGTCCAGTCCCTTGGTGGAATACCAAGTTCACGAATTAAGTCATGATAGATATCTCTTTGTCGATCATTTGACGGTCTCCAATTGATAGGTCGTTGTAGTGGTCCGGCATAGGCAGGAAATCCCATACTTTCTAAGAACTCGGGGTCCAATTCTGGAAGGGCGTACTTTCCGAGATAATACCTTGGCTTTCTTTTCTTGGATAGCATTTTCTTAATGCTTACTAATTCTTCGAACAATGAACGCCACTGTTTATTATCTGTCTTGGAAATCGCTTTGGATTTTTCTTTATCTTCCCCATTCTTAACATTATCAAGGGAGGTCTTGAGTTCAGCGACATCTCGGCGCAAGAGTCTAACTTCTTCCACGAGAAGAGCAACTTGTTGAGCGACACTCTGAGCGGCGGTATCGGATGAAGCGTGTGTTTTAGTATCGGCCAAGGCGCTCTGAGCTAAGTGACGGTTGAATTCGGATGAGAGCTCAGCGATAAGGACTGATATGCTTTGCATGATAGCAATAGTGCTTTTATTTACAGCGTTTCCAATATCATGACTCTGCGTATCCGACACTATGCGGATATGTCTATCAGCGGATGTGTAGAAGTGAAGAACAAATTCTTCAGCCCACCTGGCTGTATTCATCATCCAACGTTTTCCAAGTTTGTCCGCTTTCTTTTGCTCTTTGTTAGCAGCAAGGAACTTCTCAAAACGTTCCGTCTCTTCATCATAATCGTCAGCCCATAATCTAGCTAGATATTCACGAGCCTCATCTTCTATCCACGAGTTGACCGGATTTGGGCGCTCCGCAACAAGCGTTCCTTTACCTTTCCATAACTTAAGTGGATTAGGAGAGAGAGCGTTCTGAGGAGACTTCACAACGGAGGGGAGGGCTGAATAGCCTATCTTGTTGAGATCTTCTTCATCTGAATCTTTGTTCCAATCACCCATGTGGGGGTTCTTGAAAACAATCTTGTTTTGGCGCTGAGGATAAAAGGTCAGCTCTGTTGAAAACTGGACGACGAATATACTAAAAGCGTGATTGAAGACGCTCCAAGTTATATAGTTCTAGATTGGCAATACGCTCGAAGATTTCAAACTTGAGAGAGTTGGACAAATCGGGCCGATGGAGAGTTGTTTGAAATTGTATTTCCAACTCGGCAAGCGTTTGAGTGTCTCGTTCTCTGGCGGCATAATAAAATTCAACATCTGGAGTATATCCGCGCGGGAAGAAATTGATGACACGAGGAGGAGGTCCTGTTGGCGTAGGAATAATGGCAATTGCTTCTATTGGGATGGGGGCCACTTCTATTGACCGCTCAGCGTTTAAAGTCGCTTCACTGGCTGATGATGTTTCAGCGTCAGGAAGGGCTTAAGATGCTTCCTTAGCGATATCCACAACAGTTGCCATATCCACATCTACTTCAATTGGAATCTCAGATGAAAGAGGGGCATCAGCGATTGGTGCCTCTGGAGGAACATCTTGAGTTGATACATGTAAGCGATTGAGAAAAGCAAGCAAAATTGCCACTAAGAAGAAAGATAGAAAAGTCTAAATCGCTTACCCTGAGGAATATCATCGACTATTTCAATCGCTTGATCTGTTTCTGGGACAGGTTCCTCAGGCTCTGGAACAACTTCTTCTGGACCTAAGTCGAGAAAAGAAGTTATAGGATCAGCACGAATGGGAATATCTAATTCTTCAAAGGTGTTGAGAACATATTGAATATCTGCTTCACATTGTGCTAAAAGAGTTTTTATCCTAGCATTAGAGACTTTAGAAACTAACGAGGAATGGATATACTAATTTGCTTAGCAAATACTTACCCTGAACACTAGAAAGCCTCTCAGATTGAGTAGCGGCTGGAGGATCTGAGCTGATTTCTGGAACAGCGTCAGAGAGAGGAACGCTCATGGACTCTCTAAGCGCTGGTTTCACTGAAGCGTTAGAGGAGGCTGCGGGAGAAGAAAGAAGAGTACGTCTTCGTGCAAGCGGTACTTCTTCTTCTACTACTTCCTCTTCTTCGAGAACGGAAAAGATAAACGTTGGAGGAGGCGATGGAGATTTAGGAGAGGGAGAAGGAGAAAAGATCTTTTGCTTGTTTTTGGGCTCCGGCTTCTTCTTCTTGGGTTCAGGCTTCTGTTTCTTTGCTGGCTTGGATGGCTCAGCGACTTTGAGAGCTATCTTTCTCTTAGGTCGCTTGACCACCACTTCTTCTTCGGATGAAGAGGAAGACGCTTGATCTTCATCGTCACTACGAGCAACTCCTAAAGCACGAAGTCGCTCACGCTCTTCTTTTGGAACAGCTGCACCACCTATCTCCTTGGCTTTTGCAGGTCACGGATTATTTTCTTTCCGTAGAATTTTGTCGCTGGAATCTTCTTGCCAGAAGAGTTTGTATAACCGCAAGCGCTAAGAATACGACTTAGCACAATCCCATAAGGCTTGGGATTCACCGACTTGGCCATCGCTGCCTTGGAGCGATTAAAAACGTAGAGAGACCAATTTACCTTTAATTTGGTCGGAATGGCCACCATCATCTTGTACTGTATGTTTGTAACTTTATCGAATGTCCCTTTCCTACATTTGATCATCTTTGAGCATATATCCGCGAGATAACATATTCTACCTTCATGTCGTTCTTCTTGAAGTTCGGCTCGTATGCAGTAACAACATCTTCTTTCTTGACCAATTCCCAGACTTTTGTAGCATCTCCGAGATTGACATGTTCCACCTCAGAGCCATCATTGGGTAGAACCAACAATGAAGAAATCAAGGAAGGGGTAAGAACAAAAGTCTCTTTAGCAAAGGGGAAGACGCAGGATATGGAATTTCCGTCTTCAGAAATCTGGGCATTGTTGAAAAAGTGGAGAGATTCATCTTAGTTGAAAATAGTAGTGATCATATCTCTCAAACCAGATTCTTGAACGAGTGGAAGAATCATTCGAAGAGGAAAGTTCTGGTTATCAAACAGATAGTCCCAGTTAACCAGAAATTCGGCGTTAATAGTGACTGGTTTTTCAGCACGGGATGTTTTTCCGGTAGCAGACTTGGATGATTTGGAAGATTTTGCAACTTTAGGTGCCATTGCTGAAAGTTTGAAAGCTTTTTGAGAGAGAGAAGTATTTGCCTTGAGAAAGATGAAGATTTTTACAGTAGAGAGAATTTGTGAGAGTGATAAAATCTGACTGTAAAGACCTTGAAGAGTTTAAATAGAGCCAAAAATTAACTTTTCAATGGCTACGATGTTGACACGTGGACAGTCAAAGAGTTTGAATTTTGAAAGGGGTGAAATCTGATATGTTTTAGGAAAATACGGATGCAAAAAGTGCGGTAAAATAGTTTATCAGTTACCAAAAAGAGCGAAATTTTGGGATCCGCAGTTACCAAATTAATTGAAAAACATTTGAAAAGATCTGAAATTTTCAGCGTGAAATACACGCGCCTGATAGTACACTGACATATAATTAGACTTGTGCAGACCTGAACTGTCTCGGTTTTAGATAAATGTCAATAACTGTCAGTTTGATTTGATAGACACGTGTGGGTAGTTATCCAATCTAATCTTTTATACTTATCCACACGCTATCCTTTTATCGATGAAAACTATGCATGATTTTAAAATAATTTTCTTAGCGTTATTGTGGGAATTTCTTTAACGCTTAAGACTTTTGGAGAACAAAATTTAATTTTGTAAAGTTTGTGATAAAGTTAATCGCTTGAATTTATAAATGGCAATTTTATTTAGAGATTGACTTTGTCATGCATAAACATAAGCGCTAGTGATTAGTGCATATAGTTTTAAATCATTTTTTATCACAGTCGCTTATAAATTGTTATAAGTACAATTTTAAAGTTCCCCCTAAAATTGATGACTTATTTCAGATTTTGTCAAAACGCTTTAGACATAAACATAAGGTGGATTCCCCCTAAATTATATGCCTATTTAAATATGATGCTTTTATGATTTAAGCGTTTAAATCAATCACACCTAATTCACTTCTCAAAGTGAGAAAGCGTTGTTCGTTGAGCGCTTTGGTGAAGATATCTGCCAATTGTTTGTCAGTTCCAATGAAGTGCATGGAGATATCTTTCTTTTGAACATGGTCACACAAGAAAGGATATCTAATGTCAATGTGTTTAGTTCTAGAATGAAGGACAGTATTTTAGGTCATAGCTAAAGCGCTTTGGTTATCACAATGGATTGGGGTAGGACCTAGGATAATTCCATAGTCTCTAAGTTTGCCTCATCCAAAGAATTTGTGCACAACAGCTCTCAGCGGCTACGTATTCTACCCCAACGGTAAAAGTCTCTATGGATTGTTGTTTCTTACTATGCCACGAAACTTGCCTATCACCTAGAAATTGACATGTACCACTAGTACTTTTTCCTATCTATTTTGCATCCTGCAAAATCTGCGTCTGAATAACCAATTAGTTCAAAAGGAGAGTCCCGTGGATACCATAAGCCCACATTTTGTGTGCCTTTTAGGTACTTAAGGATTCTCTTGGTAGACTTAGTCTTAGCGTCGTTGACATAGCATAAGTCGCTTGAAAATTTAACATCAAAGCCTTTATCACAAAATTGACTAATGCTCAACAAATTATGCTTAAGACCCTCAACATAATATACATCACTGATCATGATGTTCCCCCTATGCATGATACCTATCCCTTTGGTTTTACCTTTGGAGTTATCACCGAATATAACTTGAGGACCGTTGGTTGTACGATAGTTGATCAAGAGATCCTTTGAGCCAGTCATGTGCCTTGACGACCCACTATCGGTGTACCAAACTGAAGTATCTGTGTTGGCTCTAGGTACCTGCATTTAAAGGGCAATTCTAATTCTTCTTAGGTACCCATGTTGTTTTGGGTCCTTCAACGTTAGTAACTTTGGTTTGAATTAAAACTTTCGGAACACATATTTGCCTTGTCTTCATTATGGGAAGATTAGCCTTCTTGGGTTTCGGTTTGTGTTGTGTGTGCTTTTTGGGTGTATAGTAATATCCTCGATTATAATAGTAATCATAATCGTAATCATAGTCATAATCATAATTATCATAGTATCGATAATATGATCTTGACTGTCTTAGATATTGACGCTGGTATTTCCTTGGCGCTGGCTTGGGTTGCACTTTTGTTGCTGAACGCTTAGCGCTTGATTCACAGTGTTCAGGCCCACCTTTAGCCTTTTGAGCGTTTGGATGAACTCCTTTTCGTGAATCATTTGCTTTAGCCTTACCCTTGCCTGAGTCAGCTTTGGCTTTCTCATTGGGCCTCGTACCGTTGTCGCTAGGTTCATTTAGCGTTTGATTTTGTGAACTTTTCTCAACAAAGAGAAAACTCTTTTCTTTGTTGTTTGCCGTAACATTAGATATATTTAGTTGTTTACCCAATTTATTGTATCCTAAATCGATCTTTTCACCATATAATCTAGTTACCTCAGTCACATTATCCAACTTTCTAGAAGCCTTTGATAATGATGAGATGAGCTACTCTGATTTGGCAAGTCTAGCGATCAAATCAGCTTCTCTCTTGATTATTATATCAAGATCACTTTTCAATTGAATAATCTCACTTTCAAGTGATTGGTTCTTCTCAATTCATTGTTGTTGAACTTTCAACTCTGCTTTGAGTGTTACTTTATCTCTTGTGAGTGATGAGATAATAGTGAGATCATTTTGATATATTTTGGCGGCCTCTTGACAATCTTTATAATATTCATTAACTTTGTTAAGTAATTCATCATAAGAAAGAGGATGAGATAATTCATTGGTTACCTCTGGTAGCAATTTGTCAGACGCTTCATCTTCTCTTGCCATGAGACAGATCAACGCTGAGTTGCTTGTAGGCTCATCATCACTACTTTCATTTGATGATTCCAAGTCCTCTTCAGGTGCGGGAAATGGTTCAGATTCCGCGAGCAAACCTTGTTGGCGAAGATTGCTCCTGAATTGGTTTCTATCCACATAGTCTTGCCTTGTGGGATTAGACACATTTGGATAAGGGCAATTTACTTGGTAGTGCCCTGGTTTCCTGCAATTATAACACAAATTAGTTTTCATTTTTTGTTCAGTGGATAATCGCTTTGATCCAACTGGCGTTGAGAGATTCTGTGTAGGCGATGTAGGCGCTTGATATGGAACTGGCACAACTGGTTGAGGTGTTGAGTACACTGGAGCATGATACTGAGGCGCTGGTGCTGGGGGAGGAGTTTGAAATGAAGTTTGTCCAATAGGATTTCTCTTTTCATATCTTAGAAATTTCTTAAATTTCTTGACTAATAAGTCCATTTCCTTTTCTTCATTTGATTCCACTGGTTTAACCTCACTAACCGCTTTACCCTTATTTTTTGTGGTAGCGATTAAGGCTCCTAATTCAGTCGCTGAAGTTGTTGTGTCGCTGACTTCACCAAACTCGAATTCGAATGCCTTTAACTCTGAAAACACATGTTCTGGAGTAAGACTCTCCAAAGTTTGTGATTCTCTCATAGCAACTGTCTTGATCAAGTATTTACTTGGAAGACTTCTGAAAATCTTATTGACCATTTCCTTGTTGGTCAATTCTTTATCTAATGATGCTAACTCGGTAATGAGCAAGGTGAATCTTGCGTCCAATTGTTCTAGCGTCTCACTGGGCTGCATTTTGAAATGCTCGAATCTTTGCATGGCTATAGAGAGCTTGTTCTCCTTCATTTGTGCTGAACCTTCGCACACAATGGCCAACTTATCCCATATTTCTTTGGAGGTTTTACATTGCTTGATCTTGTTGAACAATGCATCGTTATCTCCTAACGCTGAGTAAAGTGCACTTCGTCCAACATTATTCAGATTAGCTCTTTTTCTATCCTCTGGCGTCCATTCTATCTTAGGTTTCTCGACATAACCATCTGGAGTAGCCTCGGTCGCTCCAGGGGCTCGAGTTACAACTTTCATAATCTGAATGGGGCCATCTGTAATCACATCACACATTTCATTATCGTACGAACATAAATATGCGAATGCTCTAAGTTTCCAAGAATCATAGTTTGATTCTACCAACTTAGGCATTTTGTTAAAAGCGATAAATTTTATTTTATTTTTAAAAAAAATGGATCTGAACAAGCAGTTACGCTCGGAAATGCTTAGGTTTCTACTTCAACCACTCTGATACCACTTGATGGTCCCAAGTGGCATACGAAAGGGTCTAGAAGGGGGGGGGGTTGAATAGACCCTGAAGTCTTTTTCGACTTTAAAAATTTCGTATCACTTTAAAGGTTTGAACGCTTTGGATAACTGAGCGCTTGGGTCAGACGCTTCAGAAAAGTTAACTTAGACTAAGTGATTTTAGCAGTTTACCAAAGTAGGGCAACGCTTAGATCGCTTAATCAGGGTTAACACAGCGGAAATGAGTTTTAGCGTTCTTTTAGTTAATTTAATAGCTTTGCACTTTAACTTGTCTCTTTCAAAGATAAAAGATGTAATAATAATAATAATAATAATAAGACAAATAAGGTAAATGACACAAGATATATAAGGTTCACTGGGTGGTGTAATCCCAGCTACGTCCTTCTTCTCCTTTTTCATTTGGAGGAATTTACTAGAATGATTTTCGAAGAGTCACACAGAATCTTCTACACGATAGTAAAGGGTGAAAAATAATCTTGGGCTCCTTGATCACACAGACTTCAGCACCAATGAAGATCGTCTTCTTCAAGCTTCTCTCACTCAGAAATACTGCCTGAAAGGGTTCAACAACTTTTCTCACTAGATGAAAGGTTGAGGTTTGTCACTAGGGTTTTGTTTGTTTTTGAAAAGATCAAACAACTTGGAATATCTCAGTTGGAATTTGAATTTCTTCTTTGGAAGATGTTTGAGATATTTGTGACTGTCTGGAATGTAGATAAAAAGCTTGAAAGATTTGGCTATGGAGTTTCTAAGCTTTTCTTAGCAAGTTTTTCTTGTGTCTGTACGTAATTGTCTCTTGTAAAAATTGTATATCTATATTTTTAGGGTTTGCTGGGGTAAGGTATTTATAGGCAATTTCTTGGGATCTGTCCGTTGGACACATGTAGGAGCGTGCCTCTCACTGGGCGCGTGAGTATACCTTCTCTCTGATATTCCTGAAAGTTTGCTGAAGCCGATTGAACGGGAGCAGCTGAAATTCTGAATCTTCTGACAGCCTGGTCAAAAGGTGGCTTGTCCACAAGTCACATTAGCTTATCACAATTAATGCTCTTATCAGGCATTTAATGCATTTTGAATTTGATTCCCGTTGGAAATAAATGCCCGTTGAATGATTGCATTTAAGTCTTTCATGACTTGAGGATTTGTTTCAGGTGATTCTGATATAAGTCGCTTGAGGGATTTCGAGCGCTTGATCCATAAATCCTGAAATGAGATCTTTTAGCGTTTGAAAGACGCTAAGAAGAAAATCTTTATCTCCGGTTGACTTCAGACGCTAGTCTTCAACTTCTTCTCTAATAGACTCACCTAGAATTCTACTAGCGATTTAGTCACTAAGACTTAGTCTGAATTCTACAAAGATAAAAATTACAAGCCTATAATAAATTACAACTTTCAAACGCTTATACATCATTCTATGAAAAATGGAAACTTACATTGTATTTTCGGGGTCTAACATTAAATCCTATCTTGTCATCATCAAAACATCTAACATGAAATTTCCTAACACTTCGTCCACTTCTCTTGCCGATTTAGCAAATTGGAACTTCCAATTCGATGACTTTTGCCAAACAGAGTCAGCGCTTGAGGAAGCCCTTGCTAAGACAATTGAAGCATCCACTTCTGAAGTTGCCAGTTTTCCAGCGTCTGTTGAAGAACCTGTTCAAGCGTCTCAACCAGAGGATATTCCTGACGCTCCTGAACCGGTTGATGCTGATATTGCTGAGGATCTCTCTCTTGACGTACGAGGTACTGTCTTTGATCCAGCATATCAAGCTCCCCTTGACTCTCTGAAACACTCATCCAGATTCAAGCGATCGACTCCTCAAGCGGTTCAATCAGATGAGAGTCAATCTTTTGGTCCTTTGCTCAAATCCATTCTGGAGGATATTAGTGCTCATGCTACTAAAAATGAAGAATTCCTTCACTAGATTAAAGAAGATTTGGTAAAGATTGAGTCTCACGTTATGAGCACTCAAATTGCTCATACGCGTAGCTCAGCTCAAGCGGCTGTTGGTGAGTGTAAACAAACCTTTCAAGAAATGCATGATGCTACTCACGCCCACCAACTTGCCATGAAAGAGGAATTAGAAAAGCGCCTCGAAACCCTAGAGACATCTCTGAATGATGCCACCAACGCCAAGCTTCTCGCACTGCAGGAACGCTTCGACAAGCGTCTGGACGACATCTCAGACTCTCTGTCTCAGATTGCTCATCAGGTAAGTTTACTTACAGAACACTTTCTGAAGTCTGATGATGGCAATAAGGGGAAAGAGAAGAAGAAAGGAGAAAAGAGAAAAACGTCTAGTTCAAGAGCTCAAGAGCCTCCGCCTCTTAAGCGTCAAGTCTTAACCTCTCCTTCTGCGCTAAGTCTCCCATCTTGGATAACTGCTTTTAAAGTAAGTGACTCTGGAGTGCCTAGTTGAACACTAAGGGAACCTCCAAGAGCACTATATCCAAATCTACCAATACCTACAAGAGCAATGTTAGAACAGTTTGACATCCCTCTTCAAAGAACATCCATTCCAGAACCTTCAGATCCAAAAAATTTAGCTGAAGAGAGGCCGATGTCTGACTTCATCCGAACTTTCAGAATTTGTCTAAGGTATATTGGTATTGATCCAACTGATTGGGACAAACACTTCACTGCTTTCAAGAAGAGACAACAAGAAGAAAATAAGCTCATAATCAACAAAGATCATGAAGCGATGATGACCTTGGAAGATAATCTGACTGAAGCTATCCGAGCTGAAATGCCCAAGCGATACAAAGTTAGATCAAGTCATTAAAGCTTTTTGATTTGTATTATCTATATTCTTGTCTCTTATATTTTGCTTGTTTAGTTGTAAAAATGCTTGTAATCTTTGATATATATAGAATGCATTTTTCAGCTGAAACATGTCGTTGAAACGTAACTAACTTTAACTAACCTTATCTAATCAAAGATAAATTTTATTTTAGCTGTCTAACTCTTGAACTATAAAAGAGTAAGTATTTCCATCATCAAAAAGGGGGAAATTGTTAGGAATTTCATGTTAGATGTTTTGATGATGACAATTAGGACCTTTTGTTAGACCCCAAAATATGTAAGTTTGTTTTTCAGCTTTGAAGCGTTAGATTTGTAATAGGCTTTGTTTTATTTTTATTCAAGATTGTTAGGTTAAGTTGTCTTAGACTGAGCGTCTGATTTGTTCTGAGTGAATTTATCAGAAGTAAAGTTTGAAGACTCAAGCGCCTGAAGTCTGAATAAAAATGAAGATTCCAAGCGTCTAGAATGACCTGCTACTCCAAGCGTCACCTTATAGGATAGAAGTGATTCAAGGTTGAATAAGCGTCTATCAATGACTGATTTCACCTGAATTTATTTCTAAGCCCAGAAGGAGTTTTAATGCAAAAATTCTCAAAGCATTAAAAGCCAACGGGCATTTAATTCAAATGCATTAAATGCTGATAAGAGCATTAAATGTGATAAGCACTTTCAGACGTACGGAAAAACCACCCTATTGGACTGTCAATTATTCAAAGACTGGAGCACCAACTTTTGTGCAGCAGATTTTCAGGAAAAAAGACAAAAAGTTGTTCACTCGTGAAAGTGAGAGACACGCGCTCGTGCATGTGTCAAACGGACACTTTTTCCAAGAATGCCTATAAATAGGACTTCAACAACAAGCCAAATATAGAGAACAATTATCAAGTCGAATTGTTGTTGCATTGAAGTCTCATTCCTTACAATCTCAGAAAAGCCAAAACTTTCAAGAAAATATTCTCTTTGTTTTTCTTCAAATCTTTAGACAGTCAACCAATATCTCAAGCACTCTTTTCAGAGAAACCCACATTACTACTGAGATATTCCTAGTTGTTTGAACTTTATCAAAATCAAACAAACCATTTAGAAAACCCCTATCCAAGCCTCGCGATCTGTGTGAAGCCGAAGTTGGATACTTGTCTTATTTCTGGGTGAAAGAAGCAAGGGGATTGAAGTGATTTGGAGCAGAAATCTGTGTGATCAAGGAGCTCAAGTCATCGACATCCATCTCTCCCTAATTTGTAGAAGATTCTGTGTGATTCTTTGAGAATCATTTTAGTGGATTACCTCCAAGTGTTCGAGGAGGATAAGGACGTAGTTGGGATTACACCACCCAACGAACCTTACAAATATTGTTCTTTACTTTACTTTCAGCATTCATATTGTCATATCATAATCTGATAAAGTAAAACTTAATCAAACGCTAAGCAACTAAATGCACTTTCTGTGACGCTAAAGCTTTAAAAGAGAAGACTCCAAAAATCATTCCGCTGTGCTAACACTGATCAAAGAAATGAACGCTCAAACCTATTTAGTTGTAGTATTCAAGTCTTGAAATCTAAGTTAACTTTCTAAAAACAGTCTTTGTTAGACGCTTCACCAAAGCGCCCATATTTTAAGTGAACGCTTAAGTCAAGTGTTAGACACTTCAAGCGTCCAAAATCCTTTTTAATACGAATCTTTTGAAGTCGAAAAAGACTTCAGGGTCTATTCAACCCCCCCTTCTAGACCCTTTTGTATGCCAATTGGGACCAACAATCACTAAGTTGTTGAAATTGTTTGTGTTCTTTTTACATTTTTAGGTTCTATATTTTATTAAATTTTGAACCCTGATTCTATTTGCAGATTTTTGGAGTAAATGACCCAATCGTCACGCATGCACTTCAAATTTCAGAAACTCACATGTTTTTTGATCACTTGGTGAATCTACAATGACACTCTTTTGGAACATACAACTACTTTTTGTCACATACTTTGTCTTTCTATAGTGTCTCATTGGCGCTATTACGTTACAATTTCTCTATAATATTCTTTTGTAACAACTAGGATGATCCTTTTCGTTTGGGTTGTGCTTATAAATGTATTCAAATTGTTATTGTTGCGGAATATATGTATGTATGTTTATGGGATTCTTTATCAATAAAAATTAATTCACTTTTTTTAATGCAAAAAATATTGGCTAAAAAGTATTAGTGAGGAATTTGTAATTGTCATATTTACTTTTTGTGAAAAAACTACTATAACAATATACATTATTATTAATAATAATTTATATCTGGTAAGGACTAAACTTGTTACAATAACTATTTGTAACAAAGTCACTATTAGGAAAATCATTTTAAAGAAAATTATAAAATTTACTTTTAGTAACGAACAGTTTCTTTCGTAACGTCACGGACTAGTTTTTGTAATGACAAAATCGTTACTAAAACCTATGATGTTGTGAGGAATCAGGCTTCGTCGCGGATACATTTGTAACGAAATTGAATGTTTGTCGCAAAAACTTCTAGCGACGGGCTTTACAGCACAAACAATAGTGACGAAATTTTTGTTACGAAAAGTTCTAGCGACGAAAATGGCTTGTATTGTAACGGATTTTTTCCTCACTAGAAGTGAAATTTCTTGTAGTGATTATTTATTAATTTTATTTGATTTTCGACCAAGTCTACTAATTAAATAAAACCCTTGGATCTACTAGGTCCATTAATTAATTAATCTTCCTTGATTAATGAAATAGTCCAATTAACTGATCTCCCATCAATTAATTAATATTCCCAATTAGGTAAGTACTAGACTTTCCCAATTTACCTCAACTTCCAAAGTTGATTAATCATATCTTATAAGCAGGAACATTAGGAGTAAGTGTGTGAACTCTTAGATTCTTTCATGTTCTAGTAGTAAGTATACTTTCTAAAAGTGTCATTGTACCTTTCTATATTTCGAAAGTACTAGATTAAATATTTCTTGATTTAATTAGTCCATGTATCATTTCCCTCAATATCATGGTGCCTACAAATCGAGGTTACTGTCTAGCAACGGGCCTCGAAGACCTAGACACAAATGATGTCAAGATACTCAACCTATCATAACCACGATCCTCGCATAAGTAAGATCCCTCCATCAAATTTTCCGGATTGGAATCTCGAGTAATGGCTTAGTCGAAACTCTTATGACCCAATCACTATGTCTCCTTTATTGCATGATATCGATTCATGCAATCCAAATGAGGAAACACTCAGCCTCTTTGGATTGCCATACTTTGCGCAAAGATTCCTTGAATCAATTTGTTAAGCAATACATAGGAAATGTCTGATTTGCTAAATCAGTGATGAATCCCATCTTGGTCTCTCATGTACTTAGACACATAATCACACTATACCCAAGATATCCCATATGACGTCTCGCGATGGAATCATGAAATAAATCAAAGTATAGTCGACTATGCTCAAAGTGACAATGGAACGTCAAGTTCAAAAGGATTACTCTTATACCTACATGATTATGGGAAATTCCATATTCGATAACCATTTTATGAATTTCCTGGCGGGGTAGTTCGGTTCACTCATTATCCAAATGAGAACCCTTGTGTACATCTATGCCTATGGAATGAGGCATGTTCTCTAAGAACTATGTACATAAGCAAGTCCTTTGAGTCTTTGTCAATATCCCTTTTCTTGACAGACTCATCTCGGAATTGGAACCTTTTAAGAATCACGACCTTGGAGACATATTCCATCATCGTTATTCCCGATGTCCGATGATGTCCCATAGTCATGTGTGATACAAGGGACTTCGTTCTAAGCATATAATAACAATTTAAGAACAAAGAATGCCATAAATGATGTGACTTATTATAGTAAGATTTGTCATAGAGTGTTTTGAGAATGGCGCCCAAATAATTGGCGCGTCGGGCACTAACTCTATCAATCTCCCACTTACCTAAGAGTCAATTGCCCCATGTACTCAAGGCCCATTCTCCAGAGATGTCCTTCTAGTACTTTTGACTCAAGGGGTTTAGGTGATTGTGGATTTGCTATATTATTTATCGAGTGCACATGTTCCACTCGAACATCGCCTCTCCCCCTGATCCTCTAGATCGTGGTATTTCCATATGTGTGTTTGGATTTTCAATGAGACCTAGGCTCGTTTGTTCATGCAACAGCCCCCATTGTTATCACAGTACCTAGTACTTGATCAACAATGAATGGAATTACTCCCACTCAAGGGTGTGATTCCTCATCCAAACGTCCACTTCAATGGTGGAAATTGAGGTAGTGGATTGCTTGGACCCTATCCAATACACCACTCCACCATTTTTGTCTTTCCTCAATGGGGTTCATCCAACATGGCTATATGTATGCCATTTCATTTTTTATTCCCCTTCTTCATAGCACACTCGGTGAAGATTCCTTACATGGAATCTTTTAGTTTGCCATTTGAGGATACTTAGAAAAATAGAATTTTAACCCAAGGTTTTTCACAAAGGAATCAGAGTCTCTCGACACTCTATTTCTTTTCTCCATGCCATTTTCTCGTCCAGACATTCTTTGTCCTCTAAGGCACTTTTGGATAGTCTTTCATGGCAGTCTAGTGACTGTCACTGGTTTTGACTATTGATGTCATACACTCCTAGTGTATCAGCAATATCGATCCATCTACATAGAACTTCATAAATTGTGTCGCCTATGACTAACACAACAAGTATGTGAGACATCATTATTTGTTCCTCTAATATCTAAGGGAACATAGACTTGGAAAGTACCGCTTTGTTTCAATAGGCAAGAATCCTTTCTTGGATTCTTCCTTACTAAATCACTTTAGTTTCCTTTCTATGTACAAGGATTAGGAGAGTCCCCGCATCCCACACTAACCCTTCTCGATATCTCAAAATACCAAGTGCGTGGATGCTTCTCCCAAATCCTTCCTTGGAGAATTTTGTGGATAACCTAGCTTTGTTAATTTCAACATCCCTACTCTATTTTCATTTAGTAGGACCTTATTAACAGAAAGCACCATAACTTTACTTGTACTCCCACCAGCCCTTTTGTACACATATTCTTCCAACATTTTGCATGAAACCTATAATATTATGGTATCATCAAAATGTTTTGTAAGCTTTGGGATGCTTACTTGAGTTTGTCATAAGAACTCAGAAGTTAACACACTTGTGATCACTTCCCTTGAATGTGAAACCTTTTGGCTGCTTCATAAAGGTTTATTCCTTAATCACTTTTAAGAAAATGGTTTCCACATTCAACTACCATATCGAATAGATATGTAGATTTAGCTAGCAGAATTTGAATGAATTTTCGCATCCCCATTGATAAAAGGATTTCATCTTTTTTCATGTGGCATGCTTTATCGTCTCCCACTTTTGGATTTCAATCCAATGGGATTTTCTCCTGGTTGCTTTCAAGCAAGAGACAATCTCTAAGATTGTCTCGAGATTCTACTAGATCTCCTTAGAGGTTGTGTATTTATGGCTTTTGTCTCAGGCTATGCTATAGTGTTATGTCATGGGTTGGTTTGTGGTTCTTGAGTTTCCTTAAGTTCTACAATCTTTGCCATTCTCATCCAATAAGATTTCCTTCTCCAAGAAGGTGGCATTCCCTCAAAACAAAACTTTGTTCTAAATGATTGTAGAAATGATATCCTCAACTTCATTTGGGTATCCCATAAACCTTTCACAAGTTGGATCCTAGATCCATCTTGTCTCCCACTAACATCTTCATATCCTAAGACATTTGTATGAAGATGGTATAACCATACCTTAATGCACTTATGGTATACACTCTTACAATATCCTATTCACATATAGGTTATTGATTCTAGGTTATAACCTCATAATAAATAGGGAGGTCAGTAAAAGTCACCATGGACTGAAAAATTCAGCTCCTTTGCTCAAATACCCCATTCGAATGAGACTTCTTAGTAGAGTCTTAATGTGAAAGAATCCATTCTTTCTTAGATAATCACTTGAACAAGTATGCTTCTCTTAATCTAATCAAAGACTTTGATACTTCGTTCATAATTCTCTACTTCATTTCTAAACACCTTCAATCCTATCCAAGGTTTTAAACTTAGTACATCCAATGTACTCCATGGAGTAAGAAGATTTCCAGCACTGCTACGTAGTGCAACATATACACACCCATTTGCCTAGCAAACAAAGATTTAGTCATTTTTCCCTTTTGACAAGATTCATGAGTAGCTCCCTAGCCCTCTCTTAAACCTTTCTTCAGAGACATGACTTAATCATTAGGTGTCATATGTTTGGGTTGATTATCTAACCTTCCTTCCTATTAAGTGTTCCCATCTTGCCATCTTTATAGCATATGATAACACCCGCTTCCATTTCCACCTTTGCCATTTAGCTCCTTAGTTGTTCTTCATCCATTCCCTTTAGGCATCCAATGCCTTTGTATGGAATTGAATCAACTACTTAGCATTGGTGTGTCCTTCTTAATGGTGGCTTCAACATTATTTCAACAACTACTTTGTTAAATGTCGTGCCTTAACGATTTCGCTGCGTTACAAGATGAAGATGAAACAGAATCCAATTCTTATTCATCTTCAACCGCAAACATGCAGAGTTCGGTCAACCCTTTTATTTCTTGATACCAAACTCATTTTATTTTGCGATTCAAAAATTAAACAATTAAATCCCAATAACTTAGCAATTAACACAATAGACAAAAAACATCTTGATTTAACATGCTTCCACTTTAACTTGCATAAAATTAAATAAAGCATAATTAAATAACATCAATTAGTTCGATTAAACTAACCAGACTATGATACCACTGTTGGGTTGGGTAATCCCCGAGGTAGGTTAGCACAGTGGAATATAAAATTTTTAATAATCCTACCCCGAAACAGGATTAATGGCCGGTTTGATCAAACTAATATGACGAAGAAAACACTAGCTACGCGAAATACCTGTGGCGCTTTTTCCCTCGTACAAGTTTCTGATCTTTTCAACCTGAACAAATACTCCCTTGATCGAATTCTACAGAGAAGCCATCAGCCTCCTCCAAATCCCGAGCTTTGATTTGTTCCTTGTAGCTTCAAGCGATCCAAATGTCTCGCCTCTAAGATGTATTCAGACCTTCGTATAGTTCCCAATAATTATATATATGGTGTTAGCCTATATAATTATTCCATATCTAATCTACGCTTAATATATGAAGGTTGGAATATTATGTAAAAGGTTAATCTCAACACATGAGCAAAACCTTGTCTAGAAATAAATGGCTAGGGTCGAGTTTCTTGGAGAAAATAGGTGATGAAAATTTCTCTCTTTTTCTCTCTAGGGTGGACGAAAATTTCACTCTTCAAAAGGTCATATGTGTGTTTTTCTTAACACGAATATTTAGAGAGAGATTCCTAGGTTTGGTTTACTTGGAAGACAAGATAAAATCAAATCTCCAAGGTTTGACTTTCATTTAATCCTACATAACTCTTTTAAGGAATTTCCTAGAAACAAGGAACTTAGTCGACAAGTCAACTAATTCATTTTCTCTCTCTCTCCTAAATATTTCCTTGATACCATCTTGATCAAGAGTTGGGGAGGAATTAATCCTCTCCTAATTTCCGCCCATGTACACTACATAATAATTAAAGTCCAACCTTAATTATTATTTGCCCAATTATTAATTAATTTTATTTAATTTTCGACCAAGTCTACTAATTAAATAAAACTCTTGGACTCTACTAGGTCCATTAATTAATTAATCTTCCTTGATTAATTACATAGTCCAATTAATTGATCTCCCATCAATTAATTAATATTCCCAATTAGGTAAGTACTGAACTTTCCCAATTTACCTCAACTTCCAAAGTTGATTAATCATATCTTATAAGCAGGAACGTCAGGAGGAAGTGTGTGACCCCTTAGGTTTGTTCATATTCTAGTAGTAAGTATACTTTCTGAAAGTGTCATTGTACCTTTCTATATTTAGAAAGTACTAGATTAAATCTTTCTTGATTTAATCAGACCATGTATCATTTCCCTCAATATCATGGTACCTACAAATAGGTTACTGTCTAGCAACGAGCCTTGAAGACCTAGACACAAACGATGTCAAGATACTCAAGATACTCAACCTATCATAACCACGATCCTCGCATAAGTAAGATCGCTCCATCAAATTTCTCGGATTGGAATCTCGAGTAATGGCTTAGTCGAAACTCTTACGACCCAATCACTATGTCTCCTTTATTGCATGATATAGATTCATGCAATCCAACTGAGCAAACACTCTGCCTCTTTGGATTGCCATACTTTGCGCAAAGAATCCTTGAATCGATTCGTTAAGTAATACATAGGAAAAGTCTGATTTGTTAAATCAGTGATGGATCCCATCTTGGTCTCTCATGTACTTTGACACATAATCACACTATACCCAAGATATTCCATATGACGCCTCGTGATGGAATCATGAAATAAATCAAAGTATAGTCGACTATGCTCAAAGTGACAATGGAACCTCAGGTTCAAAAGGATTACTCTTGTACCTACGTGATTATAGGAAATTCCATATTCGATAACCATTTTATGAATTTCATGGCGGGGTAGTTCAGTTCACTCATTATCCAAATGAGAACCCTTGTGTACATCTATGCTTATGGAACGAGGCATGTTCTCTAAGATTTATGTACATAAGCAAGTCCTTTAAGTCTTTGTCAATATCCTTTTTCTTGACTGACTCATCTCGGAATTGAAACCTTTTAAGAATCACGACCTTGGAGACGTATTACATCATCTTCATTCCCGATGTCTGATGATGTCCCATAGTCATGTGTGATTCAAGAGACTTCGTTCTAAGCATATAATAACAATTTAAGAACAAAGAATGCCATAAATGTTTTGACTTATTATAGCAGGATTTGTCATAAAGTGTTTCAAGAATGGTTGCCAAATAATTGGCACGCCGAGCACTAACTCTATCAAAAAGAACAAGGCATCCTATTACAACTAACTCCTCCAGCAACCCCACAACTTAACAGAGTAGCAAAAAGAAGGAATCGTACTCTGTTGGACATAATACGCTCCATGCTTAGCTACACCGATTTACCCATCTCATTGTGGGGACATGCTTTGCTTACAGCTACGCACATTCTGAAGAAATGTCCCTCTAAATCTGTTCCCACTACTCCATATGAGATATGGAGCGGTAGGAAGCCTAGTCTGGAATACATAAGATTATAGGGTTGCCTAGCATATATAAAGAAGAACAAGTTAGAGAAACTAGAGGATAGATCCTTGAAAGGACGTTTTATCGATTTTCCCGTAGATTCGATGGGATACCTTTTTTACCTGCAAAATGATCATAGGATCATCGTGGCCTTGCAAGACCACTTTCTTGAAGAAGAATTCATTCGAGAAGGTGGTGTAGGTAGAAAGATTGTTCTGGAAGAACAAGATAACGTCCCTTCGGACGCATCAGTTCAAGAATCTGAACCCAACTTGACACAACCATCGCAGTGACGATCTAGCAGTGTATCTTAGATGCCTGAGAGATATGGCTATCTGTACAAAACGCAACATTATTTGTATGCCATTGCAGAAGGAAACCATGGAGATGATCTCTCTAACTATGATGAAGCATCGACGTATATAGATTCCTCTAAGTGGCTTGAGGCTATGAAAGCACAGATTGATTTGATGTATTCAAACCAAGTATGGACTCTTACTGATCTACCAAATAGAGTACGACCAATTGGATGCAAATGGATCTATAAGAAAAAGATTGGTCCGGATGGCAATGTGGACACCTATAAGGCTAGGTTAGTGGCAAAAGGTTATAGTAAAAAAGAAGGTATTGACTATGAGGAATCCTTTTCGCCAGTAGCCATGATCAAATCTATTAGAATTTTGCTAGCCATAGCTTAAAACCTAGACCATGAAGTCTGGCAAATGGATGTAAAGACCGCATTCTTAAATGGACACTTGGATGAGGACATTTATATGCAACAGCCCAGGGGCTTTATATCAGAAGCTGACTCTCATAAAGTTTGCAAACTTAATCGGTCCATCTATGGACTAAAGCAAGCCTCTCGAAGTTGGAATCTGAGGTTCGATGAAGAAGCCACGAAATATGGCTTCATCAAGAATGAAGATGAACCGTGTGTCTATAAAATGGTTAGTGGGAGCAAGTTGACATTCTTGGTTCTATATGTAGATGACACACTACTTGTAAGGAATGACATAGGCTTATTGACTTCGTTCAAGACATGACTCTCAAGTACATTCTCCATGAAAGACTTGGGAGAAGCGACCTACATTCTAGGAATTCGCCTTTATAGAGATAAAGCGAATAGAATGATTGGTCTCTCCCAAGCACTCTACCTAAAAAAAGTCCTTAAGAGATATGAAATGCATAACTCTAAGGGAGGACTTTTTCCCATGAGACATGGCATTCATCTTTCCAAATCTATGAGTTTCAAAACGGACAAGGATAGAATGGAAATGAGGAGTACACCCCATGCATCCGTTGTGGGTAGTCTCATGTACGCAATGTTATGCACGAGTCCAAATCAGTCACATGCTGTGAGCATGGTCAGTAGGTTTTAAGCTAACTCGGGAGAGTGTCACTAGACAGCAGTGAAGTGTATCTCAAAGTACTTAAGAAGAACTAAAGATATGCTACTAATATATGGGAATAGAGAATTGAAGGTGGATGGTTACACCGACTCAGATTTTTAATTTGATCTGGATGACCTTAAATCAACCTCTGGGTACATATTCACACTCAGTGGAGGAGCAGTGTCTTGGAAAAGTTCCAAGCAAAGGACAACTGCAAACTCCACAACGGAGGCAGAATATGTGGCAGCCTCTGGGGCAGCCAAAGAAGCTGTTTGGATGAGAAAGTTCGTAGCCGAACTTGGAGTGGTTCCTAGCGTGGAAATTTTACTGCCACTATAGTGTGACAACAACGGAGCAATTGCGCAAGCTAAAGAACTAAGGTCTCACAACAAATCTAAACACGTGATGAGGAAATATCAATACTAGAAATTATTGGAAAAGGCGATATAGTCGTGCAGAAAATAGCCTCAGCCGAAAACGATGCTGACCCACTCACCAAGCCATTATCACAGGCGGTGCTAGATAAACATCTTGAGAAGATAGGAATCAAATACCATAGCGATTGGCGTTGAGTGTAAATGGGAAATTGTTAGGTGTATGCCCTCAATGCCTATGAGGAATTGGATTGTGTAGGTCTTAGATAAGTGGCTTAGATAAGTTATTTGAACAAAACGTTTGATATTTCTACTTATAGAATAAAGGTTTTGATGTTTTTCATATAAATCTAATGGCATTTAAATGTATTGAATAAATTAGTCCAAGAGATTTCAAGATAGACTTTCCACCTCTTATGGACAAGAGGAAGCACTGGAACAGTCCAGTACTTAATCTCTAAAACTGGGAGTTCATTAGTTAACGAATATTAATTGGGCATTAATATTTAACTCATATGACACCTTTTTTGACATGGAAGTGTCAGTCGTACACTGATTAGATAGTGGGAGCTGGTGTCATGAATATGATTAATGAAATTAACATATTTGAACTCGACTCGCATTAATCCGATCACATGGGTATTTACTCTTTGACAGACAATGATCGGGATTAACATTGCGATAGTATGTATGAAATTTAGACCTGAGGAGTCATTTATAACATGCTTGTAGTATTGGATATGTTATCAGAGTAGTTAGACTTGTATCACCAGATAGGTGGGGTCGACCTCAAAGTACAATCCAATAGTGCATTTGATGTTATAAGATAACTAGCCAAAATGGGATTCACCGTCTCGACAGTAAATGAATATGTGACCTGTACGATCGTGAGTAATTGAAATTATAAGTCTTTGGCTAAAGTATAGAAACTATCCCATGATTGTCACGGAGGGTAGTTTGGTAATTTCACATTATTATGATTATTAATACAGTATCAAGTTCTATGAGTTTGAGGACTCTTACATGATCGGGTCACGTCGGTGAAGAGTGTATACACATATGGTATTCATAGTCAAGGTTCGTCATGACATGATCATCTCGTTTTCAATTGGGTTACAATTTGGTTCCACGGTGTTGGCTAGGTGACAACCTTATCCTTTGGAATTCTCCCATTGCCAATTGAATCAAGCCTAGAGAGTCGCACTATGTGAAGGAAAGGAATATTTCCTTAAGCTAAGGGTATTTTGGTAAAATCACATTTGATGTGAATTGTCTGACTAAATAGATGGCATGATTTAATTTGATTAAACAAATTAATTAAATCATATTAATTCATAAGTTAAATTAATTGGAAATTAATTTATAAATTGAATTATATTAATTGGATTAATATTAATTGGATAAATGTAATTAATTAATTACCAATTTGATTGGATTTGGAGTCCAGCAAAAACGGCATGAGCGCTTGGGCTAGCGCCTGATCCATTGGCCTGATAATAGATATGAACTTGGCCACACTGATGTTATGTTCGCAAAATAGGACGGGAAGTAGGTTGTACCCATTGAAGTCACTAAAACCAAAGTGTTGGTTAAAAGTGATATCCTGCGATTTGGCATCCTCAGCTATCACTCATCTTTCTCGGTGAAATCCAGCATGATCATCGGTGAGGTGCATATGGGCTTCGCTTGGTCCAGGAAGGGCATCACGCTTGGTTGTGGAAGCATCTTCATTCAAATCAATATGGAGTCGCTGAGCAAAGTTCAACTCTTAGCCCTCTTAGCTGATTTGAGAAAGTTGTTCTCTGATATAACTTTCCATGCCTCTTCTAAAGTAGCTTAAAGCATGGATAGGACCAACTAGCGTCTCGCGCCTATGCAACAAAAACAAAGTGTATCATCTACGCCTATACTCAATTCCAAAGTTGAAGAGAATAGGATACCTGATCATCTCATCAACTGTATGACACTGCAATACAAAATCTTCAACCCATCTGGATGTATCCAAGATCCAGCATTTGCCCAGTTTCTTTGCCTCGAACAATTTCTTGAATCGCTCCTTTTCTTCGACAAAACTATCAGCCCATACTCTGGCTAGAAACTCTCTGGCTTCATCCTCTATCGAAAAGTTGATAGGGTTTGGGTGATCTTAAAGCATAGCACCCTTTCCCTTCCATAATTGTAGTGGCTTCTTCGAAGATTTGTTAGCTTCTGAATGGAAAACTTTGGGGAGAGCTGAATAACCCATCTTGTTCATCTATTCTTCGTCAGAATTCTATCCCCAATCGCCCATGTGAGGATTCCTTAAGTGGACATGAGTTCGACGGAATGGATAATTTTGTTCAAAGCTTTTGCTGACTTCTTGAAAGCGTTTGTTCTCAAACTCTGCCAGATCTTTCTGCTGAGTCTCTCTAAGCGAGCAATAATCTCCTTCATTGTTGTTACTCCACTATTTGCAAGCGTCTCGAATATGATTGTCTTTTGAGCGTCCGAGAGAGCAGGATTGTGAAGACCTTAATTGGAATATTTAAAATTCTCCCAAATCAAATAATTTCGAGTTAGTAAAGGATGTGGGACATCCTCTCCCTCCACTATACTTAATGAAATTAAAATTACAACCAATGTGTAATGCTTCCCGGTTATGGGGGTTATGCATTCGGAAGTAATTTAAAGTTTTGTTAAGTGCATAGGATGCCTTAGTCGAAGCATATTTCACCCCAGAAACCGGTTAGGTTGCAAGGTGAAATTGAAATGTTAGATTAAAGGAGTTAGTGGAATGAACTCGGGTAATTCACGGGCTTAGAAATCGATTAAGTTGCGGCTTTGTGAATTATGGGGAAAGTTATTGAATCATTTATTGGATAAATTGGTGTACGACACCACTTTGAATAATCAATGGGGCCAAAAATCGGTTAGGTTGCAATCCACTGAATTATTTGAAGAACTCAATACTCACTATGAAACCTATCCAACGAGATTTCTGAAAAATTGCAGTGGGAGTGCGATGTTTCGAAAAATATAGTGGGAGCCAAGTAAAATTAAAGTCCTAGTTTTACTTGTGTACAATATAAACATCCTAATTGTATCTTATTTATTTTCTGCGTTTATTTTATATCTTTCTTAGAAACTAACCCGTTTAGTATTGTGCACGAGAATTTTGTTTGTACTGGCCTAACCAAATCGACTGACTTAGAAACCTAAGGAAGGTCCTCAGTTCAGAGTCATTGATTTGTATGCTTAAAGCAAGCATTACACAAGTCTAAGAATGAGACGATGAGTAGGGCTTAAATATGAGGCGCACTGGACATAGAACCATGTGTTGTGTTTTGGAAACAACTGTTCTATGACCGATTTTCTCAACTTTTCGTATTCTACATTCTAGAGCTAGTGCTCATGATTGAGGAATTAGAAAGAAGTACAAAAGCTGGAAAACAAGAGGTGATCAATATTAGAACCAGACATGGTGTCAGGTGTATCCAAATATAGTTTACCCCTTTTCTTTTATAATTCTGAACGCGTTTGGATGATTGATTAGTTTTATCAAATAACATTAAGAATGTTATTGTTTTCTGACTTGGTCAAGAAATGATGCTTCTTTAAGTCTGGTAATAACTTTCATGGCATTTATTTTGGAAATAAGTGTAGGAACAATACATCCTTACTAAAATTGTTAACACGATTTGAAAGTTCAGAATTAGTATATTGTGAACACATAAACTAGAGAAGGTAGTATGCTAGAAACAAACTAGAAGAATTGTTTGGCACCTAAGATAAGGTCATGCCTTACGAGCATAAGATTCACTAGTTAGGAGAAACGTGGGGGTACAAGCCCATTAGGATTGAATCCCTATCCAAACTTAAGTATCTTATCTCATAGTCAAGATGACCAAATCTCCCTTCACAGGGAACATATTAAAGGGCCACTCAACTTTTAAAGTTTGTGCGTACTAACGCCTATGGTCAAATATATAGTATCATATTAAGACACTACAATTAGATTGCAATGTCAAGTATATGCTTTCCTAATTTGACCTGTTCCTAAAAGAACATAACATAGTTTCACAGTTGACACTTCCAGCGACTCTACAAATGAATAGGGTAGTAGTATGCAAGAACGAGACATCGTTTGACATGACTCATTCTATGCTGAGCTGCATAGAATTACCCAATTCATTGTGAGTCTTGCATTACTCATAGAATTCATTCCTAAGGCACCTTATCAGATGTGGCGCCAGTGGAAGCCTGATCTTAAACACGTGACGAAATTCCCAACCTACGTTGAAAAGATAAACGTAAAGAATCTGGAGGCTCATTCCTTAAAAGGAAGTCTTGTTAGTTATCCCAAAGATTCAGTGGGAGAAATCTTTTTACCTACATGATGACCAGGGGATCAATATGGCCTTAGAGGTCTGTTTGCTCGAAGATAAGATCGTTCGAGAAATTAGAGAAGGTGGAAAGATTATTCTAAGAGAATAAAACAAAACATCTTACGACACCACTATTTAAGAAACCAAGCTAAGTCCATTAAAACACAACCAGCAACGATTGATATGGTAGAATATCTCAGCCGCCTGAGACAAGTGATTGTCTGCTACAAAGAAAGCATAAGATGAATGATGTAGCAGAGGAGAACCAAGGATACAATCACTCTACCATGACAAATCGAAGATGGATACGGACTCTACGAGAAGGTGTCAAGGTTATGAAAATGAAGATGGATTAGATGTCTTTGATTCCATCTTAAACTTTAGTAGATCGCCCCAAGATTTTTGTACTCATCAGAGGCGAATACATCTACAAGAGAAAGATTGATTCGAATGGCAAGGCCAGGCTGATGGTGAAAGGGTGTAGTCAAAAGAAAGGCATTAACTATGAGGAAGCCCCTTTGCCACAACTATAACGAAATCCATTAGAATCTTACTTTCGATAACAACACACCAATATTATGAAAATCTGGCATATGGATGTGAAGACTCGTTCATAAATGGATTTCTCTAGAAGGACATCCATTTTGAACAGCCCAAGAGTTTCACATTTGAAGTTAATTCTCATAAGGTCTACATGTTGTATAAATCCACTCGTGAATTTAAGCGGACCTCTCTTAGTTAGTATCTTCACCTTGATGAAATAATTAGGAATTATGATATCATCAAAATGAAGAAGACCATCTGTGTTCAATAAGGTCAGTGGGAGAGAGATATCATTTCTGGTGCTATATGTAGAGTATACTCTACGTATGAGAAATGATGTGGGCTCATTGACTATGTCAAGACATAAACATCGAGCATATTCTCCATGAAAGACTTGGAAGAAGCCATCTTTATCCTTATAATTTGTATTTATGAAAATAGAGTGAATAGGATAATGGGCCCCTCCCAAGCCTTTTGCTTAGAATAAAATCCTAAAGCAATTTAGGATAGAAGATCTGAGGAAGGGCTCTTGCCTAGAGAGGAAGAGCAATGGGTAGACATAATATATATCATGAAGTACTTGAGAAGAACTTAGGATATATTCTTCGTCTATGCCCATGGAGAAATGATATTGGAAGTTTTATACTTACTCGGAACTTGAGTTTGACAAAGATGATTAAAATTCCACTTAGGGTTAGTATTCACCCTCAATTTTGGAGTAGTAAGTTGGAAAGATTCCAAGTAAAAAACTCCACTACTGAGAATGAATATGAAATTGCCTTAGAATCTTAGAGGTCGTCTAAGGAAACTGTTTGGATCTGAAGTTCGTGGTAGAACTTCTATTGGTCCCTAGTGCAGAGCTTGCATTGTCATTTTACTATGATGAAAATGAAGTTCACGCGTATGAAAGGAACCTAGGTCTCACAAATCCAGACAAATGATGAGAGATACAACATCTCTTGAGAGATCGTTGGAAAGTGCGATGTAGCCTTGTAGAAAATAAGCTTAGATGATTAAACGGCTGACCCACTCACTGGGCCATTATCACAAGTGGTGCTAGAGTGACATCTTTTAAAAGATGGATAGTTAACACCATAGCGATTGGCATTAAGTGCAAGTGGGAGATTGTTGGAATGTGCCCTCGATGCCAACGAGGAGTTATAATATAAGGCACGAAATTATATTGTGCAACCTCTAAATTAATATGAAGGAAATAGTATGTTGTTCGTGTAATTCTTGATGGCATTTATAAAGTCTTAATGAACAACTAGTCCATGTGTGTCAAGGCAAACTTTCACACTCCTTATAGTAGTTAAGGAGAACGGCACTGGAAGGGTTTGATACTTGATCACTTAAATGGTTCGCAAGTCGAAGAAACTCATTTGGGCATTGAGATTCGTATGAACTTGTATGACATATGCTCTGACAAAGGAGTGCCAATCGAACACTATGGGATAGTGGAAGTTTGTGTCATAGATACATTGATGGGATTAGTATATTCGAACACGACTCATAGTAATCTGATCACATAGGTTTTTACTCCGTGACTGTCAATGATTGGATTACTGATTATGAAGGTATGCGTGAGCCTTAGACCTGAGGAGTTACGGTCACAGTGTGCTTGTGACGTTGGATTCTATCACTAGAGTAGTTAGGCCCAATTCACCCGTTAAAAGGTGGGGTCGACGTTGAAATGCGTTCGAATGGGCAAGTAGTATGTGAGGTGATTACCAAGAGGGAATTCACTGTATCGAAAGTAAACGAGAAGTATCCTATGCAATTGATAAGTCCATATTTTACAGTATTTTATGCCCCATTGTAATATGATTTGATCGTTACTTTGATCATTTTTTATCCCTCATAATGCTTTGATTGGTATATATTTTGTTTTGTAGGATAAAAGTTGATTTACGCATGAAAGACGAGAAAAGAGATCCAAATTGAGCTTGAAATTGAAGAAAGAAACAAAAGAAGATAGTTGACGAAAGATTTTACACAATGCTCATATATAAATGAGGTTTTCGTCCTCTTACAGGCCGATTCATACTAAGGTTTCTTCTTCAATATTGTAGATCTATTTCTTAGCTTCGCGTAGCAACTTGAATCAACTCAATCCAACATTTGTAGAGAGAGTTATCATCAAAATACGAAAACTGTGAATTCAGCGTGAGACGACCGCGGCACAGGACCGCGGTCTTGATTCGAAAAAATGCTTCACACTTTTTGTGCCGCGGCTTAGTGCCCTGCTGCCCTATTTTTTATATCCGCCGTTTTTGGTCTTTATAAGGCATTCTTCACTTATCAAAATTCTACACTTATTCTAAAAACACATAGGGAAGCCATAGGAAGACCCAAGGAAGCTTGAGGAGCCATTTTCATCATCAAAAGCTTGGATTCACACCTTGTAATAGGGAGTAATTCAACTCTTTCTCTTTGATTAGTTTATCAACTATGTCTTATAGAATTGTTGAATCATTTGTTATTATAAGTATGAGCTAAGCATCTTTGTGATTGGGTTATGTAAATACTTTGTAATGTTTTGTGTTTAATGAATGATTAATTTCCG
This sequence comes from Buddleja alternifolia, assembly GCA_019426215.1. Taxonomy (NCBI): domain Eukaryota; kingdom Viridiplantae; phylum Streptophyta; class Magnoliopsida; order Lamiales; family Scrophulariaceae; genus Buddleja; species Buddleja alternifolia. Next base: position 187,587 of record WHWC01000382.1, on the reverse strand, counting down.
GATTTATTACATTCTTGTTACATGTTTGATTTTATGCTTAATGCTTTCACATGAATGATCACCATGTGTTTGATATAATGCTTTGTCTTGAGACCGAGAGGAGATAAATAAAGGGAGATCGAAAAATCAAACATCATAACGTAACAATTGACTAGAGATAGAATCGATTGCGTTGTGTGGCTTTTTGTGATAAGATGACCCGATTGAATGTAGGATCTTCGTAAGCAAGGAATTCCTTTGAACCTAAATGCATGTTAGTTAACTCAATCTTCACTATAGAGATATAGGAAGTTGTTAACTAGTATAGGCTTGTTATTTCAAGAGATTGAATAATAAATACATTAGGGGGTTTCGCCATAACAAGAGCGTTCTAAAAATCCGGATAATTGAGAGTCCATGAACATAGAATAGAACATAGTAGGATCATAACCCAATCACCTCTTTCCATTCGATTTATTATCTTGTTTATCACATAGTTGTCTTTGAATATTTTCATAGTATAATCAACCATCATCTTATAATTTGATTTAGCTTAGAGTTAGATAATATAGCAATTACGAGCATTGAATCCAATTGTCCCTGTGGAGACGATACACCCCGGGCTAAATAGTCCACTTTATTACTTTGCACGACCTAGTATACTTGCTAGGATTTCGCGTGTCAGCAATCATAGGTAAATGAGATTGAAAGTCTCTGGCCAGAGCTGATGAACTAACTCGTGTTTAGTAATCTCATATTACTATGATTGTTAAGCATAGCATCGAGTCCTGTGAGTTTGACATATTCCATGACTTTCACTCTATCGGGATACGTCAGTGAAGGGCTTATACTCATACGTTATTCGTAATCTAGAGGTTCGTAATGACATAGTCATTTCGTACTCGATTGGGCTACGATGTGGGGTCACGATGCTGGCTAGGTGTCACCCACATTCTTTGGTATCCTCCCATTGCTAATTGAGACAAACCTAGAGAGTCGCCCTATAAAGAAATAGACGGGGAAATCAAGTCTTGTATTTGGAGGGTGTTCTGGTAATTTGTCCCTGGGTGGGATGAATTAATTAATTGGACAAGTTAATTTAATTAGTTATTTAATTGGATTAAACAATGGTAAATTAAATTAATTAGTTGAAATATTTAATTGACTAGGTTAATTAAATATTTACACTATAATATTAGTTAATTAATTAATTAATAAGGATATTGATTTAATCAATATACATTTCATTGGATTAAATATTAATTGATTAAATTAATTGGACTAAGTTGATTGGGTCAACATAGCACAATTATTGTCCAAAAGCCCTAAGGGGCGTGTACTCTTGGGCTTCGTAGGAGGATTTTATTTAATCCTCCAACACAAGCCAGAGAACAGAGTTGACAGTTAGTTGAAAAACATAACGTGAAATCCTCCACCAGAAATACAATACAGAGAAAATCTTTTTCTTCCTTCTCTCTCTCACCTAGCCGCCTATAGAGTCAGAGATGGAGATTTCCCGGAGTCGATTCCGCCGGGTGATGATCTAGAGACGGTAATATTGAACCATTGGAGAAGATTGAAGATTCGCGACGATTAAAGATTCAATACGCGAAAAGGTAAGTTTTTTTTTTCTTGTTTAAAATGGACAAAAGCCACAAATTGATCTTAGTTTGTGAATCCAGATCTGTTTTTATATTCCGCTGAGCATGCCGATAGGATTTCCAACAAGATAAACAGTAATACAACAAAAAACAACAATAATAATGTATCGTCATTTAGAGTAGGAGGAACATCCTGGTATCCAGGTCGAGGAAGAGGAAAAGCCCCAGAAAGAGGATTAGGAAGAGCCAAGCTAGGAAACCAGGGACATTTCCCTCAACCCATAGGGGTAAGTGACACGCGAATTCCTAGCAAGTAGACTAGGTCGTGCAAAGTAATAAAGTGGACTATTTAGCCCGGGGTGTATCGTCTCCACAGGGACAATTGGATTCAATGCTCGTAATTGCTATATTATCTAACTGTAAGCTAAATCAAATTATAAGATGATGGTTGATTATACTATGAAAATAATCAAAGACAACTATGTGATAAACAAGATAATAAATCGAATGGAAAGAGGTGATTGGGTTATGATCCTACTATGTTCTATTCTATGTTCATGAACTCTCAATTATCCGGATTCTTAGAACGTTCTTGTTATGGCGAAACCCCCTAATGTATTTATTATTCAATCTCTTGAAATAACAAGCCTATACTAGTTAACAACTTCCTATATCTCTATAGTGAAGATTGAATTAACTAACATGCATTTAGGTTCAAAGGAATTCCTTGTTTACGAAGATCCTACATTCAATCGGGTCATCTTATCACAAAAAGCCACACAACGCAATCGATTCTATCTCTAGTCAATTGTTACGTTATGATGTTTGATTTTTCGATCTCCCTTTATCTATCTCCTCTCAGTCTCAAGACAAAGCATTTTATCAAACACATGGTGATCAAGCATATGCAAGCATTAAGTACAAAATCAAACATGTAACAAGAATGTAATAAATCCGGAAATTAATGATTCATTAAACACAAAACATCACAAAGTATTCACATAACCCAATCACAAAAATACTTAGCTCATACTTACAACAACAAGTGATTCAACAACTCTACAAGACATAATTGAAATACTAATCAAGAGAAAGAGTTGAATTACTCCCTATTATAAAGTGTGAATCCAAGCTTTGATGATGAAAATGATGATGATGAGGATGATGATGGCTCTTCAAGCTTCCTTAGGACTTCCCATGGCTCCCTCTTGGTGTTTTAGAGCATGTCTAGCCTTTTGATAAGTGAAGAATGTGTTATAAAGACCAAAAACGGCGGATATAAAAATAGGGCAGCAGGGAACAGTGCCGCGGCACAAAACGTGCGAACCAATTTTTCGAAGCAAGACCGCGGTCCAGTGCCGCGGTCGTCTGATGCAAAATACGCAGCTTTCGTATTTTAATCATAACTATCCCTACAGATATCGGATTGAGGTGATTCAAGTTGCTACGTGAAGCTAAGACAATGCTCTACAATATTGGAGAAGAAACCTTAATCTGATTAGGCTTTTAAGTTGACGAAAATCTCGTGTCTATATGAGCATTGTGTAAAATCTTTCATCAACTATCTTCTTTTGTTTCTTTCTTCAATTTCAAGCTCAATTTGGATCTCCTTTCTCGTCTTTCATGCGTAAATCAACTTGTAACCTACAAAACAAAATCTATACCAATCAAAGCATTATGAGGGATAAAAAATGATCAAAGTAACGATCAAATCATATTACAATGGGGCATAAAATACTGTAAAATATGGACTTATCAACTACCCCCCAACTAGGCTATGATCGTCTCGATTAATAAATGGCGAACAAGTACTCATAAGTTCAGATTTTATAACTTGCTTTGGGATCTTGAAAGGTTTCATGTCTCAATAATCAAGCACATACACGAATTAAACCCTCTAAAATGATTATGACAAAATACACTTTACCTAGAACACTCAACAATTTGAAAGCCTCCAAAACATCTTCGAATCCATCTCTAAATCATGAATTCCAAATCCATTATTTTATGTCAAGAGCACACTTTAAACAAGATTATGCAAACTTATTGGATAATAAAAACATTAAAACATTCTAAACCTTGTTAACCTATCGGTGTGCATGAAATGTGAAAGTCACGATCAAAAGGTCTTTTCGGCTTGTAACGTAAGGCTAGGTAGTGGCTTGGACGGGAATATATGGATAAAGTGACTAAATTCAAGAGAGAATACAACTCAATATCATCGAGCTAAACACTCACTTATCAACCGAACAAATCTCTACATCTTGTCACTTATCGCTTTTTAATTTCTTTTCCCTTTGAACTCATAACCCCAAAACTTGTTTCTTTTGATGCTAGGGGTGGAAAAATGATTCCCAAACCAAATAAATCACATTGAAGCTCAGTTCGTAGCCAAGTCGAGAGAGAGCTCACATAATATATTTTTCGGTAACTTCCAATCTCTTGACTCTTTAGCTAACTTACAACATTTCTTTTTCCTCTCTTTATTTCACATAAACTCAAGACCTCAAAATTTCTCAAAATCATCAAGAACAAACACACCTTTTAACCCATTAATCCATGAGATTCGACACCCAAAACAAAGCGTAAACCCAAATTAAAGCCAAATGATATGAGGTTATATGCTCTCTTACTTGGGAAATACACTTTGTTTTTCTTTCTTTTAGGCTAAAGGGTGGTTGGTGTGGCTTACAAAAGAAAAGCGAATGGTGGTTTTTAGTATGCTTAGCACACTCCATTCTTATCAATACAGCTCAAAATAAGGTCTAGAGATTATGTAGTATCGTGAAGGATAATTGTAAGGTTAAAGAAAATGAAAGATGGCCTAAATCATTTCATGACTTCACACACTCAACACACATTTCAAAGTTGACAAAATTGAACGCTCAATACTTTAAATCCTCAACAATTCACATAAGCATGGCTAAAAAGGCTTTCACATATAAAATACGACAAATGATTTCATCTTAGACGAAGTAGAGACACTCAAACGAATCATGCTCCAAGCAAAAGTATAACAAATCGTGAATATGAAATCATTGACTATCACAGTTTTCTAATCCCAAATCAAGCATGAAACTTAACAAATGAGTACAAGTTACACCATATCACCACATCACAATAAAATTAGGACGTCTATCCCACCCCCCAACTAATCTAGCACATTGTCCCCAATGAGCGAACATACAAATGTAAAGTAAAGGAAGGAAAGACGTCCCTGATGTTTGAAGCTAAGTGATGTCCAAAAAGCGAAAGAGCAACAAGGCGAAGAGTCTGACAATAAAGCCTAGCCATCTGTGAAGTTAGAAAAACAAGAAGAGACAAAAAGCATCATCAAAACAACTTAGAACACTAAAAAGAAAAGAAACAAAAAAAATGGAAATGAAAGAAAGCATGTAAAACGTGGGTTGCCTCCCACGAAGCGCTTGTTTAAAGTCGGTAGCTCGACTCCCTTGCACTGCTCATGGTGGATCATAAGGAGCAATGCCAACTTTGTATAGATGAGCCTTTTTGTGCTTTTTTCAATTGCGTAAAGGCTTCTCATTTCCCATCACATTCACAAATCCTGAAAAACTAAGATATGAGCTCAGATTCACTTTTATAAAAATGTAATAAAATTGTAAATAACTAAAAGTGAATTTTAAAGATGGGGAGTTTTCCATTGATGGTTTTAATAAGTTTGTGGCCAGGCCTAACTCTCTGAGCCTTGATTTTGACAACTTTAGTGGTGATATATCCCAGTGACTTGTATATCTTCGGATCTCCTCATTCTCAACCGTAGTATCACTTGGGTTCTTAGTGTATGCCTCGAACGGGCCACTAAAGTTGTAAACTTTGTCTTCAACCTCCACCACTCTAGCTCTCTGGTTATTGATGCACAATCTTAAGAAATCAAGAGATATGATGGTAGGTGGTGTTGGATTCTTGAATATTTCTAATGCTTTTTCTTGGTCATTTGATGGAGTGGATTTTGGGATCCCTATGCTGAATTGAAGGTGCTCCAGTGATGTTGTATCTACTTCACCACACATAGATTCTAAAGGTAGTGCTGGTGTAGCAATGGGTTGTAGACAATGTGGTGTCGAATCAACAACTTGTTCAACTTCTATATCAGATCCCTCATCATTCTCCTCTGTGCCACTCTGAGAAGTGTCTGATGATCTCTCTGCCAATAAGTTGGTAAGTTGGTTGAGTTGTGTTTGCAATTCCATTATAGATGCTTCGAGATTTTGAGACCGCTCATCGTTCGACTTCATCCATTGGATCATCAACTCCTCAAAACTTGGGTCCCTATCACATTGTTGCTGATAATCCCCATGGTTCTGAAAGTTAGCCAATTCAAATTCTCCCTGCATTAGAAAGGGGGACCTATCTTGTTGCAGGTATGCTTGTGAATCTCTCATAACATAATAACTCAATGGCAAGTCTTGCTGACTTCTCCATCCGTGTTGACAATAATCGCTATGATGAGCGTCTCCACACCACGAACATAAATCTTGCACTCGACTCCCGTATTCGGCACCTTCATCCAATCCTTGTTTTGACCAATAAAAGTCATTGATGCTCATCTATTCAAAAAAAAAAAAAACATAACAAAACAACAACTAAAAAAAACAAAAACAGCAACTTAATAAAAAAACAAAAACAGTAACTTAAACACAAAACCAACAACTAAAAAAACAAAAACAGCATCTTGAAACATAAAAATAGCAACTTACAACACAAAAACAGCAACTAAAAACACAAAAATAGCAACTTAAAACACAAAACCAGCAACTAAAAACACAAAAACAGCAACTTGAAACACAAAAATAGAAACTTTAAACACAAAAACAGCAACTAAAAACACAAAAACAACAACTTGAAAAACAGCAACTTAGTCTTAGAGAAGATAAGTGAATTACAATATCAAATAACGCAATTGTCCCCGGCAACGGCGCCAAAAACTTGACACGCGAATTCCTAGCAAGTATACTAGGTCGTGCAAAGTAATAAAGTGGACTATTTAGCCCGGGGTGTATCGTCTCCACAGGGACAATTGGATTCAATGCTCGTAATTGCTATATTATCTAACTGTAAGCTAAATCAAATTATAAGATGATGGTTGATTATACTATGAAAATAATCAAAGACAACTATGTGATAAACAAGATAATAAATCGAATGGAAAGAGGTGATTAGGTTATGATCCTACTATGTTCTATTCTATGTTCATGAACTCTCAATTATCCGGATTCTTAGAACGTTCTTGTTATGGCGAAACCCCCTAATGTATTTATTATTCAATCTCTTGAAATAACAAGCCTATACTAGTTAACAACTTCCTATATCTCTATAGTGAAGATTGAATTAACTAACATGCATTTAGGTTCAAAGGAATTCCTTGTTTACGAAGATCCTACATTCAATCGGGTCATCTTATCACAAAAAGCCACACAACGCAATCGATTCTATCTCTAGTCAATTGTTACGTTATGATGTTTGATTTTTCGATCTCCCTTTATCTATCTCCTCTCGGTCTCAAGACAAAGCATTTTATCAAACACATGGTGATCAAGCATATGCAAGCATTAAGTACAAAATCAAACATGTAACAAGAATGTAATAAATCCGGAAATTAATGATTCATTAAACACAAAACATCACAAAGTATTCACATAACCCAATCACAAAAATACTTAGCTCATACTTACAACAACAAGTGATTCAACAACTCTACAAGACATAATTGAAATACTAATCAAGAGAAAGAGTTGAATTACTCCCTATTATAAAGTGTGAATCCAAGCTTTGATGATGAAAATGATGATGATGAGGATGATGATGGCTCTTCAAGCTTCCTTAGGACTTCCCATGGCTCCCTCTTGGTGTTTTAGAGCATGTCTAGCCTTTTGATAAGTGAAGAATGTGTTATAAAGACCAAAAACGGCGGATATAAAAATAGGGCAGCAGGGAACAGTGCCGCGGCACAAAACGTGCGAACCAATTTTTCGAAGCAAGACCGCGGTCCCGTGCCGCGGTCGTCTGATGCAAAATACGCAGCTTTCGTATTTTAATCATAACTATCCCTACAGATATCGAATTGAGGTGATTCAAGTTGCTACGTGAAGCTAAGACAATGCTCTACAATATTGGAGAAGAAACCTTAATCTGATTAGGCTTTTAAGTTGACGAAAATCTCGTGTCTATATGAGCATTGTGTAAAATCTTTCATCAACTATCTTCTTTTGTTTCTTTCTTCAATTTCAAGCTCAATTTGGATCTCCTTTCTCGTCTTTCATGCGTAAATCAACTTGTAACCTACAAAACAAAATCTATACCAATCAAAGCATTATGAGGGATAAAAAATGATCAAAGTAACGATCAAATCATATTACAATGGGGCATAAAATACTGTAAAATATGGACTTATCAGTAAGCCCCCAAGAGAAAGAAATAATACAAAAGTTCCTACCAACGTGGATGAAAATAAGCCATTAGCAACAATTCACATGATATCTGGCAGGTCGGATTCTAGAAGAGCTTTACGATGAAGCCTACAACAAGTGGAGAATGCCCCTGCATTCTTCCTAAATGTCAGCCAGGACTGTCCTTAGGAGGAAATTTGCTTTGGCCTGGAGCACACCTCAATTATCCGTACATCACGCAATGATTCCTTTGTCATCACGAGCACTCCTATAGGAATTTTCTACCAAGGATTCCAGTAGATGACTTCAGGGGATGCTAAATGGGAAGCTATGAATACCCCGCTATACGATTTTGTAGGAGAATCAGTTTTACCCATAGGGCAAATCACATTACCCATGTCACTAGGTCAAGCACCAAACCGGGTAACTAAGCTGGTAAAATTCTTGGTGATAGACACTCCCTAAACCTATAATGGAATTTTAGGAAAGCCCGCTCTAATACTATACGAAGATCAAATTCCCTACACCCCAAGGAGTAGGAAAAGTTGCAGAAGACCAATATGCAGCATGAAAATGTTATTTGACATTGCTGAAAAGAGGAGATAAGACGATAGAGGACAAAAAGTGTAAACCTGAAAAAAAGAAAAGAGTCAGAAAAAAGAGTCAGAAAAAAAGAAAAGAATCAGAAAAAAGGCTCACAAAATTGTTGTGAGATTATGCCAAGGCTTTTTCCTGGTCAGCAAATGACTTAACAAGAATTGACCCCGCTGTAATCCAGCACCACCTCAGTGTTTATCCCGACGCGTAGCCTGTTATCCAGAAGATGCGACATTTTGGACCAGGAAAGGATGCGGTCATCGAGGAGGAGTTAGAGAAGTTAATAAAAGCAAGACACATTGAGGAGATACAATTTTTGAAGTGGGTTTCCAACGTAGTGTTGGTCCCAAAAGGAAGATCTAAGTGGAGGTTGTGTATCAATTTTCGAGATCACAACCTAGCTTGCCTAAAGGATCATTACCCCTTATCTATGATTGATCAACTAGTTGACTCAACAGCAAGATTTGAGCTGCTTCGCACGATAGATGCACATAGTAGATATCACCAGGTTCCACGGGATACAGAAGATTGAAGAAACATTAGCTTTTTCACCTCATTCGGCACCTACTACTATGTAGTCATGCCATTTGGGTTAAAAAATACAGGAGCAACATTTTTGGCATACTCCGCAGGTGGAAATTCAGGAGTCCTCTTAGTTCGACTTTATATTCAGAAGGGATTTTTAGCTGATAGTTTAGCTCCCATAATCAATTCTTTTCAACTCTTTCAGCTTGACAAGTCAAACTTTAGAGGTTGGGGGGGGGGGGGGTACTAATGATGTGGGTAGATATCATCCATTGGGCCAAGCTGACAAGCCCAAAGAATATTATATATCTTTCCTTAATTTATTATATTAATTCGGCCAATATTTTTATATTTCAGCCTCATCCAATTAGCAAGAGTAGAGCTCAAGTTGGAGCCCTAAGATCAAGCAGACAATATCCAAACAAGTATCCTATTAAGTATCAATTAATGAAGATTGGTCAACTACTTACCAAAACAGGAGGATCTAACATAGCTAAATATGACCCTGGATCAGACACGTTTAGGATGATTTCAGGACACCTAAAGCTTCCAGAAATAGCCATGGCTACCATAAATAGATCAGGAAGAAAATCAGCTCGATTTTAACTACCATATTTAGGCCATGTTATCAACTTGTATAAATACTTGTATTGGAATATGAATACAACATCTTTACCCTCCCGTGGATATAGGTCTCATTGACCGAACCACGTTAAATTCTTGTCTTCATTATTGTTTTACGCTTTTATACAATATTATCTATTATTATTTACGTTTTATATACACGTATTATACTCAATTTCTCGCCATTAATCATATAAATTTATTGGTGTAAATCCCACGTGCATCATGCGGGGTGTGACACTCATCTCTCTCCAATCATCCTCACATTGAGGACCATGGATTAACTCTAGAGCTCGTAGCAGATCTTCTTCTCTGAGGCTCTAATTTAATATTTTCATTCAATGCAACATGTATAAGATTCTATGAAATATAAAATATAAGTTTGGGGACTCAAACTCCATCCCAATACAACCCAAGTAAAACTCAAAGCATTAAAACATAGTCCATGGAAGGCATAGCACAATAAAATACGTCAAATCATTTAAGTAAACTATTTCAGTCTATGTTAGTTAGATAAATTAAAATCAAATTTCAATTTATTGAATCTAAAATAAAAAAAGTATTTAATTTATCTCAATTTAAAAAATTCATAAGGAGAACCCGTTTACCAACCCATTGGCCTATTTGGAATCCTTTAGAATCAATTTAAAGAAAATTAAGTTCTATTTCAAATCTAAACAAAATTAAATTAAATTCAAAAAACCAATTTTTAAATTCAAATACAATTTAAATTAAATATCATTTTTCATAATAATTTTAATATTATTTTTAGGGGAAAAAACATTAAACCCTCCAAACTGTGCCCATTTTTACACTTTTTTATAGATACTTTTTTTTTTCACTTTACCTCCTGACCTTTGAAAAAGTAGCACTTTTTTATATAAAAGCATATTCAGTCGGAATTTTAGCATGTGCCGGTCATTTGCTATTTTTAGGGGCAAAATAGTATTTTAATTGATGAATTTCGATAAATTACTCTTTTACCCTTTATTAAATTTAACAAAATTAATTTTAATTATATCCTAATTAAAGTCCCATAATTAAATCCCTAATTTTAATTAAAACCCTAAACCTTAATTAAATCAATTAACTCATCTTCTTCTTCACCATGCCCATTGTCGTCCCTCCACCTATCGTCGCCGCTGCTCCCCCACCAACTCATCTCCAATTATGAAATTCACCATTTTTATACTCATTTCACCATTTATGGGTTTATACCCATAAACCCATTTCAAAATTCACCATTATGAAATTCAATTTGGGTGTGTGTATATATATGTGTGTGTGATTCTATATACATACATATATGTGTATATGTGTGTGTGTGTGTGTCTATTTATATATTATATGTGTGTGTGTGCTTGTGTTTATATATATGTGTGTGTGTGTGTGCGTGCTTATATATATATATATATATATATGTGTGTGTGTGTGTGTGTGTGTGTGTCTGCGTGTGTATATATATGTGTATGTGTGTGTGTCTGCTTGTGTATATATGTGTGTGTGTGTGTGTGTCTACATGTGTATATATGTGTGTGTGTGTGTGTCTGGGTGCGTTTATATATGTGTGTGTGTGTGTGTGTGTGTGTGTGCGTGCGTGTTTTTATATATATATGTGTGTGTGTGTGTGTGTCTATGTGTGAATGAGTGTGTGTTTCGGTGAAGAAGATGAAGTAGAGAGAGAGAAAATAGGGTGTATGGAAAATGACAAAAGTGTCCTCAATGTTTGTGTTAAATTACATTTTAATCCACAAAAGTGGCACATGACCGGCACATGCCACAAATTCCGGCGGAATATTCCCCGGAATATGCTTTTATATAAAAAAATGCTACTTTGAAAAAGGTCAAGAGGTAAAGTGGAAAAAAAAAAGCATCTATAAAAAAAGTGTAAAAATGGGCAAAGGTTGGAGGGTTTGCTGTTTTTTCCCCTTATTTTTAAAATGAATGGGTCGACACAAGGATCAACCCACGGGTCGACCCTGCCTACATGTGGGCGGACCGCACAGCGGCCCATTTGGGCAGCATTAGTGGTTCGCTTAGTAGATTGCTTAGCTGTGCAGTTAGCCGCTGGCTGACTGCTAGCAACGGTGGCGGCTCGTGATCCTCATGCGCTGCTGCCTTTGGCTGACGTCGGCGCCTCACTCAACCCTGACGATTTTTGATCCAATTAAAAAAAACTTAGTCTTTAAAAAATCCTATTCATCCAATATTATTATATTTTGATTAAAATCGAATTCATCATTAAAATATCCAATTTACAATAAATTAAAATCATCCAATGACTTTCGTAGATTAGAAAATAATAGAATCAATTCATCATCATATATATTTCAATTTACAATAAATTCAAAATCATCCAATGACTATCACAGATTCAGAAACTTAAATAATCAAATTATTCATCACAAAAAAAAAAGTCATCTAATGATATTTTTTAGATTTCAAATAAAATCAATTTTTCATTCAAAATGTCCAAGACAAACTAAAACGTACGAAAAATTCACAATCACGAAAAGTTGGCTCTGATACCACTATTTGGAATCTTGTATTTATGCACAGCGAAAGAAGAAAACAAATCCAAAATTCCAAAGTGGATTACTTTTGAGTTTAAATTTTTCTTATAATTTAAACTAAACACGAAAGAAAAAACAACCAATCTTGTTGTAGCGTATTTCATTTCTTTATTTACAGCAACCCCGGACTCATGCCTCTAGATATCACGCGGGATAAAAAGCCAAGAAAAATCTCCACAATGTTCCTCTAAGAAGGCCGCCGGCTAAGGTCAAAGGGGGAGGGAATTGTTTGTCTTCTTTTGCTACCTAGGTTTTTTTAGGTGTTATATTTTTAGTGTTTGTTACATTTTGGGTCGGGTAAAGAATTTTTGGCTGAGGTTGTGACATTTTATGGCCATCTCGTTAATCGTCTACCAACTATTGCTATTGATGGAAAAACACCATTAGAAAAATGGTTTGGGAAGCTTGCTAAAGATTATGATTCCTTACATATGTTTGTGGAATTGGTTCCGTAGTATATTTCCATGTTAGATCATCAAAGTTGGATCCTAGAGTAAAGAAATTGGTGTTTATGGGGATTATCTCTGATATAAAGGCTATCACATTTGGTGTCCCAAGACAAATAAAATAATCTTTAATAGCGATGTTGACACAAGAAATCCGATCGTGCTTTCACAGCAAGTGGACTGATCATGTGTAGTAATAAAATGGATTTTTTATGTCCGAAATATCGTTCCCACAGAGATTAGAATTTTATCAATAACGAATTTAAATCAAGTTAACTATTAAACTAACACTAATACAAAGAATAGCAATTAACCAGAATAAATCAAATATTGATAATTTTATGAAAAATAGATACAGAAAAACAACTAAAACACATGCGTTGACATAAACAAATCAATTATCAATATAAAAGTGTTAACCGTATTTCAGATTATTGTTGCTAAGGTGTAATTTCCTTAAGTTTATTATCAATTTGATCCCTTTGCGTTGATAATCTATACTTAATTAACGGCCCCCGTAATATCCATATCTGGGCATCTATTTAACAAGGAAGCATTAAGATCTAGAAATTCCCCAGATTAATCCGGCTAACTGCATCTCGGAACATTTAACTATCCCTAGTATCAATTCTCAAAGATTATGCGATGATCCTCTTTGAACCTTGAATTACATTCCCCCGAATGACTAATTTAAGCATAAATTTGTACTTGTGATGGCCAAACACATGATTAAGTCTAAGTATAGCCTTGGTCTAGAAATTTAGCTACTAATAGTAATGTAAAAACAACTAAAACTAATATTCATGAAAGCAAAGGACAAGAAAATAAAGCTCCCTATGACTTGATCTTCAATTCTTACAATCTTGAAATTCTTGATCTTCTTGCTCTTCCTTGCTATCTTGATTTCTTCTCCTTCAAGTGAAAATATTCATAACTGATCTAATCTATGACTAAAAAATACTCTAAAAACGTCTCCTAATATGTAAAAAATACCATAAACACATCTCCCTAGGTTTGAGAACTGATCTGATATATATATAAGGGTGGAAGGGAACACTCCAACTTGAATTAGAATTGGAAATTTCCAACCTTTACTTAATAAACACAAGTTACAAGCATATGCGGCATAAATCACGCAATAAACCAATCTCATGAATATGGGACTCTAAAACACGTAAAATCACAACCTATCAGATGTCAACTTTGATGAATTTACCATATTGGAAAAGATGAACTTAGAACAGTAGGATAGTACTCCCAAACAGTTGGAGTTTGAAAAATTTGTTTAACTGCAGATCAAGAAACTATTGATCATTCTCCAATGGTAAAAGGGGATTTTTAGGAAGAGGAGGTTCAACCCCAAGAACTTCCACGACAACTTGAAAAAATTGCAATAAGCACGCCAAAGAGGATAATCAGAAAACTTGCTCGCTTTGATGATATGGTGTCTTGTGCATCTGCAATTTCTGCTGATGATGTTCCTACCACTTGTAATGAAGTAGTTAAAGGTTGAGAGAAATATAAGTGGAGGATTTCCATGATTCAGAAAATGCATGTCTCTTCATAGGAATCAAACATGGAAACTAGCTAGTTTCAAGGCAATTGGATTCAAATTGGTTTTTGCAAGGAAAGAGGGATTACCTAGCCAAGGAAAAGTTCGCTACAAGGCCAAATTTGTGGCTGGAGGTTACGCTCAGAATTAGAGAATTGATTATAATGAGGTGTTTTCTCCAGTTGTAAAACATTCCTCCATTAGGATTTTGTTGGCTATGTCAGCACAGTTGGATGTAAAAACTAGATTTTTACATGGAGATTGGGAAGAGGAAATTTGTATGACTCTGCCAGAAGGATTCAAAGTTATTGAAAATGAAAATTTAGTGTGTAAACTTGAAAAGTTCCTATACGAAGCAATCTCCGAGACAATGGTACAAGAGATTTAACAAGTTTATGATGGTGATTAGGTACACAAGAAGCAAATACAATCATTATGTGTATTTGCACAATCTACAAGATAGTCTTTCATATATCTTTTTCTGTATGTTGATTATATGTTGGTTGCCACCCCGAGTCAAATAGAAATTGAAAAATTGAAGACTCATTTGAAAAGGAAATTTGAGATGAAGGGTCTAGGTGAAACAAAGAAAATTCTCGGAATGGAGATAATTAGAGATAGAAAATCGAAGAGGCTTTGTTTGACTCAGAAACAATATCTGAGTAGGATGTTGAGGCATTTTGGCATTGATGAAAGTACTATGATTGCTCCTCATTTTAAGCTTAATTAGCGCCTCTTTGTCACCAAAGTCTGATGCAGAACAGGAATACATGTCAAAAGTACCGTATACAAATGTTGTTGGTTGCTTGATGTAAGGTATGGTGTGTACAAGGCCTGATATTTCACAAACAATGAGGGTGTGACCAAGTATATGCATGATCCTGGAAAGGAACATTGGCAAGCTATGAAATTGATTTCGCGATACATCCGAGACACATCTAATGTTAGTTTTGTATTTGAGAAAGACGATAGTCATATGTAGTCGAATATTGCGATTCAGACTATGTTGGTGATTTAGATAAGTGTAGATTAACTACATGCTACGTATTTTTGCTAAAACACCAGTCAGTTAGAAGTGTACCTTATAGTCAACGGTTGCTCTGTCTACTACAGAAGCAAAGTATATGGCGATTTTAGATGCTGTAAAGGAAGCAATTTAGCTTCAAGGGTTGCTTGGTGAACTAGGAATATGACAAAAGTATGTTAAAATACTTTGTGATAGTCAAAGTGAAATCGATATAGCAAAGACCTAAGTTTATCATGCAAGGACGAAGCACATTGATGTTCGGTAGAACTTCATATGAGAGATACTAGAAGAAGGTGAAGTCAACATTGAGAAGATCCGCACAACTGATAATACTTCTGATATGTTGACAAAAATTGTGACTGCAATTAAGTTCAAATTTTGTTAGGACTTGATCAAAATATTGTCAAAATTTGAAGATTAAATTTGGTGAACCGTAGGGATGGAAGATTTTGAAATTGGCTAAGGTGGAAATTTGTTGAAAGGAATGGCTCATTTCTCCCACATCGGAAACTTTTGCGTAAAGGGACTCCCTTTGTACTATATAAGGGACCACCTCTTTATTTTTGAGATATCACAAAAGTGCCCAACACTTTTAAAAACTTTGCTTTTTTCTCATTAGTTTGTAATATTTCACTTTTGGTCCCTATTTAGTGAACTATTTTTGGTGGGGTCCAAGGACATAGGCAAAATTAGCCCAACCTCGTTATATTTGATGTTATTAATTCTTCAAGTAGCCATTGTTAATTATAGTTGTAGTGATATATTTTGTTGTTAAGTATGTTTAGTTAATTTTGTCGAGGAGATTGGGTTTTAAGTGGGACTGTCAGTGACCCTCCAATCTTTCCTTCGAATTAAGTCTAGAGTGTTTTTCAGTACAATAATTCACTCTCTATTTCTAAATTTGGTGGAATATGATTCTGAGTTCCACATCATATCAACTAGGGATAATTACACTCACACCCTCTCAATGATGGGGTAAGTACACAAACCTCCCCTCACTAATTGATAATTACAAACACACCCCCTTAGGGGGTCTATTTGTAAAGTTTACAGGGGGTGCAATTGTAAGAATTGTCACACACATACAGGGGGTGCAATTGTAAGAAATTTTGAACCTGAGGGGGTGTGTTTGTAATTATCAAATAGTGAGGGAAGATAATTGTGTAATTACGCCAGCATTGAGGGAGCGTGAGTGTAATTATCCCTATCAACTATGCAACACAATACGTTCTAAAAGGACCGGATGAAAGAATATGCAACATGGCACCCAAAACAAAAGCAGAGGCCAAGACTGCAATAAACATTTGTCTAGCTGGTTTTAGGGAATGTATATGTGTTAGGAAAAAAAAATTAAATAATAGCCAATCAGATGATTAAAGCAATAGATCAGTGTCATACATCACTAGTAAAAGATCAAAGAAACTGCTGAAACTAATACCAGGGAATTTGGTTAAATTCATATCAACCTTGAAATAAGATCAGACTATCCATGAAATCCATTACCTCTGAACAATCCATCAACCATTCAATATTCCACGTTTGTCCATTATCAACATCAAAGAAAACAACAATTGTTTTTTTATATTCGTTCTCTGAATATACCAATATCCCACTGCTCAGGATTCCTACAGGCCATTGCGACAAGTAGCTTTCCCCATTTATAATTGTGAATTTCTTAGTCCAAGACTCTATAACACCATAATCAGTCATGACCCATAAGACAAACATACTACATGTAGGTGTTATTTCAAAAATGATAACTGCCAATGATCCCTTAAATGAATCAAATACCATCATCTTACTAAATATACAGTGTAAATCTTCAGGCAACACCATCTGTTCGAAAGATTCATTTTCGACATCAAACAATAAGATTGATTCAAAGTGATCATCATCAGGGGTCGAAGTTACCATTGTGAACCTGGTGGTGGCTAACCAATGAATGATTCCATTAACAAAAACACCTCGGGAGGAACCAATAAGCTGACCTGGGTTTGAATAAACTCTATGCCACGAGTCTGTACATAGACTATAGACATCAATTTTGGTAGGGATATGTCCTTTACCACCAGTCCTATCATCAATAACATCACAAATCCTGACTACTCTATGGTCATTAGAAGATTCATCGTATCCCAATCCAAAAACCTCATGATTAAAGGTAACCCAATCACACTTGTCATAATAAGTGGTATGAACTTTAGACTCCAATTCATTGAATTTGTTAATAGAAGGGTTCCACAACAAATACTTACGATCAAAACTGGATCTGATAGGAACAAGTACCAACCCATTGCATGATCCTATAGGAGTATTCCAATGCCCAGACCCAGCGTAGTCTATGTAAAAGCCTAGTTTTATGTGTTGAATGATAGTCCGATCCGCAAGAACGTAACATAACTGCTCACCAAGAATGAGGATGTGGTGATCTTTCGCATCCGTTTGTTTGACGTTGAGGTGGGTGGTGATGAATTGGGGAGATTTGATGAGGTGGTACCAGGTTTTGCAAGTCGACGTGAATCTTAGGAGGGACTTCGCAGGTAGTTTGTGTAGGATATTATTGGTGATGAGATCAAAATGAAGTTCTTTCGATGTTGTAAGACTTCTCTCCATTTTATTAGATCTCTTTGTGCGAATGGTGACCCATATTCCTTGAGAAAGGAATAAATACACATACAAACAATGCAAAACGGGGCATCATGGTGATTCATTCTTGGGATTCCTCCATATCTTCCAAAAATAATTCGTTGACCCGGTAGATGCTGTGCTATTTTCTAAAAATAATTCCTGGAATTACCTCCATGTATAAGGCACCTAAACAGGGATGATCCAAAATTGACTTCCTGGGGCCGAAACATTAAAGTAATTTTTTGTAATTTTTTATGACAATATATATGAGTATATTTTTTTTTGATAAGAATATATATGAGTATATATTTAAACTTATTTTAGTTTTAACACATAAATAAGGGATAAATGTGGACACCCCCCTCACCTATAGTATGATGTGCACTTTGCCCCTTCACCTAGTGAAAAGTGCACCCGACACCCTCACCTATCTAAAATGTGCACTTAACTCCCTCGGTCAGATTCGGGCAGCACACAGGGGGCAAACTGCTACAAACCACATAGGTGAGGGGGTAGTCTACTTAGTTCTCAAATTTCTTTCATTTTTTAATTTTTTTTTTAAATTCAAATATTCTTAATTTTCCACAAATAAAATAACAAAGTAAAAAAATTCGAAACATCAAAACAAATTTGAGGAAAGAAACACAAAAAGAAATGAAAATTTTCGAAATAATCTTATATAATTTTGAAAATTTTATAAAGAAGTCAAAGCAAAAATTAGAAAATTCCGGAAAAAACAAAATTCAACTAAATTTCTGAAAAAATATAGAAAAGTAATAAGACAAATTTATTGAAAAATCCAAAAAAAAAATAGAACAAAATAAAAGGAATTTTTTAGTTTTTTACTAATTTTTTTATTTTTATACTTTTTTCTTTTTTTCATATTTATTTTCATGTGTTCCCTATTTTTGAATTGTCTTTTTTATTTTTGGAAAATTAAGAATATTTTAATTTAAAAACAAAATCCAAGACATTTAAGAACTAAGCAGACTACCTCCTCAGCGATGCGGTTTGCAGCACCTCGCCCCCTGTGTGTTGCCCGATCTGATCAAGAGAGTAAAGTGCACATTTTCCGATAGGTGAGGGTGTCGGGTGCACTTTTCAATAGGTGAGGGGGCAAAGTGCGCATCACCCTACAAGTGAGGGGGGTGTCTACATTTATCCCCATAAATAAAATAACAATTATCATGTTTATGGAAAACAAAACTAAATTTCAATAAGCTTATAGTAGTTTCAAAATATAAAGAACTTCTTCAAAAAGTTTATCGAAGTTGTACACAAACTACTCAATCAACAAATACACAGATACAATATTCAATTATATATAATTAATACAAACCTTATAGCAAACTAAAGAACATGTAATTTTCTATACTAAAAAATCAAGTTATTATCCACTAAAACTCTTTTGAAACTCTATATTTATTTGTTTTTTGAAAAAGATCAATTTCATTAGTAAAAAGCGGTAGATACAAGAAAAGTGCGCAAGGTAAAACCTTGCCATAGGCCCACAGCCAATCCAGCCTCTCATGGACTAGACACAATCATTCTAGGCGATCCTACTAGACTCAAGTATCATTAGATCAGAAATACTACATAGATAATGAGGCATGTAACTTGTGCAATGTATCAACAATATGGCGACTAATTAATCTACCCAATTAACGAGCTTTCAGCCGTTGATTCTCCAACCAGTTGGTTATGAGGCAACAGGTGCTAAGACACCCCTAAGGACGTAATTACTGAAGTAAATTAGACCTCAGAATGATACGTAGGTCATTATGCCCTTTGCATGGAAAACATTGCAAACCCCATAACTATTTGTCTGGTAGTTATACACACCAACAATTACAAGAACAAGGATCATATAGCCAGACTAACTTAAGTCTTTTCAACACAATACTTTGAATCGACTCACCCAAATTTACAGTAATTAATCAGTTTTTAACAATTTCCAATGTCGAAAAAGCCACCTGTCTCGAATTAGAGGCTTTACCCATAAATAAACGAGTGTTCCGTTCCTACCAGATTACATACACCGTGGTTGCCAGAAGCATACGATATGCTACATTCACCAAATGTTTTCCTAGCCATTTTCGTGCAACTCGATTGATCCCATCAATCCATGGCTCATCAGGCCATTCAAACTTAATTTGTTGCTTAAGAATGTATAAATACTGTGAAGAATAAGAGCATTCAAAGAAGAGATGATGATGTGTTTCTATAAAATAGGAATTATAATCTACCGTATAACGAATTCATAAGGATCTTGTACACATAGGACAAGGCCTCATTACCTTCTTTCTTTGCCTCTAACCTCCAGTCTAAGATTAATTATAAAATAATATAATACGATTAATTCATACCTTTTGGCAAATGAACTTTAAATAATCAAATATGATGATCAGTTTTTTCTTGTTTTTGATGTGTGGATATTTTATATATTTTTCCTTCTCAACGATTCTTTTTTATAGTTTTTGGAAAAAAATGATTATCAAATCTAATTCTAATATGTCACTACTACAAAAATGGCCTATTACAGCGGTTTTTCGAAAATCACTGAACGGAGGGGCCTATTACAGCGGTTCATGGGTGAACCGCTATAATAGGTTGTACCCTATTACAGCGGTTCGCTTTCGAACCGCTGTAATAGGGGTAACAAAAATTAAAAAAATTAAAAAGCTGCCTATTACAGAGGTTCGTAAATGGATATGTTCAAAAAAAAAATTAATAAAAAAAATGAAAATACCTATTACAGTGGTTCTTATGTGAACAGAACCGCTGTAATAGGCAGCGGATATTTTTTTAAAAAAAATTAATATGAAAAAATGAAAATACCTATTACGGTGGTTCTTATGTGAACCGCTGTAATAGGTGTACCCTATTACAGCGGTTCACATAAGAACTGCTGTAATAGGCCAAAACCAAAAATTGAAAATCATCTTTCTTCTTTTCTTTCTAC
Source organism: Buddleja alternifolia (assembly GCA_019426215.1). Taxonomy (NCBI): domain Eukaryota; kingdom Viridiplantae; phylum Streptophyta; class Magnoliopsida; order Lamiales; family Scrophulariaceae; genus Buddleja; species Buddleja alternifolia. The sequence goes on along the minus strand of WHWC01000382.1, from coordinate 166,666 downwards.
TCTCTATTACAGCGGTTCACATAAGAACCGCTGTAACAAGCTGAAACCAAAAATTTAAAACCATCTTCCCCCTTCTCTTTCTCTCTTTGTCTTTCTCTCTCTACTCTCTCTCTCTCTCTATAGCACCACCACTGCCACCACCATTAGCGCCGCCGCCGCCGCCGCCGCCGCCACCATGTGTGGGTGTATGTATATTTGTGTATGTGTTAGTGTATGTATATTTGTGTATGTCACTACTACAAAAATACACTATTACAGCACACTTATTACAGTGATTTTGCCAAAATCGCTGAACGAAGGCCCCTATTACAGCGATTTTTTTGTGAACCACTGTAATAGTTTAATGTAATAAGCCTATTACAGCAGTTTTTTTGAAAATCACTGTAACAGGACATATTACAGCAGTTTTTTTGAAAATCGCTGTAACAGGACCTATTACAGCGGTTCACATCAGAACCGCCTTAATGGATGATTAAAAATAAACCCAACCCCCCACTCCATCTCATCTCTCTCTCTAGCTCGTCTCTCTCTCTCACTACCGCCACCCCCTTCATTTCATCTCTCTCTCTAGCTCCTCTCTCTCTCTCACTACCACCATCAACACCGCCACCACCACCAACTCCGTCGTTTACCGCCGCCGACATTACCTCCACTGTGTACTGCCGCCGCGCTCTCTGCCGTCACACTAACACTTCAGATCTGTTAACGTGGTCGGAAGCTCCGCCGGCCGGAGCTGCTGCTTTCGCCACCGCCGAAACTTGCAGAAACCCTTCAATTCCTTGCCGTTCGTCAACAAAGGTATGTTCCGCTCTCGTTTATCTTCAATTTTTGTTTTAATAAATACATTTTTGTTGTCCTTAATTTAATGCTGAATGATAGTTTAATGGTTTATCTTTTACAGAAAGTCAATTTATATGCAAATTTACTCGAATTCGTGATATTGATTTAGGTTTTATTGCAAATTTTGGATAATTTTTGAAGCCTGTGAATGTGTAGGCCTATTTTTGAATTGTAGATTTGTGCTTAACTTTGTGTTTTGGTTGAAAGTTTTCGGTGTATTATATAGTAAAGTGCATGAATGTTGATAAAAGATTGAGAATTTTGTAGATTTAGTTTAATTAGATATTAGAAACTTTATTTGGAAGAGAAAGACGAAATCGTTTCGATAATATGAGGATGAGTATTGGAAATTAAGTTCTGAATGTGTAAAATTGTGAAGTTTGCTATAATTTGGGGTCCTATGTGCTAATGTATGGTAGAAATGGAATTGTAGGATGATAGGTTGTATCTCGAGTTTCATATGACCTGCGTAAAATTGAGTTAAGAATGTGTATGTAGCTACAATGTTTGGAAGTCGTTTATTTTTCTTCGATTAGATGAGATTTCGGAATAGGCGGTTGTAGAAGCATGTCTTTGAGACTATTCTGTGGCTTTCAGAATTACCTGATTATTATTTTTTGTCCAATTTTGTTTACGGTGTTTTGTTTCGTTGAGGAAATTTATCGAACACTTTTTGTGGATTTGTATCTTTTCAGGAATGTTGTGCTTCCAGCAGAGGTGGCCAAACTGCTTCCTAAGAATCGCCTACTCTCGGAAGTAAGTTATCCGTATATGTATCGGTGTGCATAGTTAAGGTTAATGATTTTGTGTTGTATGTTTTATTAATTAAGTGATGTTGCATTTGTGATTAGAGTTTTCTTTTTGATTTGGTGTTGGAGTTCAATTATTCATTTAAATGACTGAGAAATTATGAGTGTTGTGGTTTTTCTGAGTGGCAAAGCACAATCACGAACAAAATTGATATTATGATGTTATGTTTTGGTTGGATAAATACGACCGGTTACATTGATTTTTGCTTAGAATCTATTCAAATAGTGAATTAGAGTTGACATTTTTCTGAATATGTTGATTTTAAATTCGTAATGCTTTGTTTTCAATTATTTGAGGAGTGGAAGAGAATTGGAGTTGATGATTTGTTGTGGAAAAAATTGTTAGGTCCATATGCGTGGGTGAAATGTGTGCCTGGGGAACCTATACTTCCTAACCAGCCAAATGAGGGAAGTAAGCAGAGAAGGAACGAGAAGAAGAGAATCAAACAACATCCTCATTTGTAATGGTATGTTTCTGTTTTATCCAAGTGTTGATTCCTTTTTCTTGTTATGTTTTTCGATTTCTATGAGAGCTTGAACATGTTACATTGATGTTTGGTAAGAGACATATATGAATGGTTATTTGATTTACTAGTGGTTTGGAATCTTTGTCACTAGACTTTGCAATGAATCAACGATAAAAGACTACCAATGAAGGCTATGAACAAAGGTTAGTCTTTATTTATAAGATTATGTGAAAATCATAATGTTCAAGATTTATAAGAATCATGTAATTGTATGAAATTTAACTTACATGGTGGTCAGGGAGGAAATAGTAGTCGTGTGTATGAAGGATATGAAAGGCAGTAGTAACTTGAGTTGTATGCAAATTTGTCGATAAGAATGCAACTCTGGTCCTGCTCTTCCCAAGAGGTTAAATTCAATAAATTGTTCAACGATTTGATTCAGGAGTGTATATGTTTTTTGTTTTGCATTATTCTTTTGCGGTGAAGGTCAATAATCTTGAGTTCAAAGGGAATCAATCATATTCACAATGCAAAAGAAAGATTCATTTTCTTACGGAGTTTGTTTCATTATCTTGAAATTCCAATAGTGCATTTGAATCTCTTATTTGTTTCACCTCTTTGATATTGCAGCTGGAATTATGTTTTAGGAAGAAAAAATACTTGGTAATTTCAGTTGTCATCTTTGTCTTAACTCGTAAATTCATAAGCTTCTGTCCAAAACAAGATGATCAAGACTTAAATCCTGTCCTGTTGACTTTAATTTATTATAATCTTATTTATCTTGCTCGCTCTATTATTTTTCTAGTATATGAATTCGGTGAACTGTCCAATCTTGGTTTGATCACACAATGTACAATTTACAGATTAGTTACTGAATTCTCAAAATTGCAGTGTGTTAAATTTCTGGCTGAAGAACTGGCTGAAAGAAAGTTTGTTCTACGCTTGTCCCCAGACACTTTCTGAGACCATTTCTGCAATGAATCTTCATTCTCTTGTAGCTTATCAACCTCGTGATGCAATTTTGTCCATTTGTTTGATTGGCCTAATGATGTTTTCATTATTTGTCTGTCTGAGACATAAAATGATTTTACGCCTTGTGTATTTCACATATGAGTATGTGTAATCATTTTTAAATATTGTTTAAGATGTTTATATATCTTTGTATGGTGGCAACAAAGCTTTAACATTGACACACTTATTTTGGAGACAAGAAATTTCATGGAAACATATGTATTCAGGTTTATTGCATTTTTATTCTTGATCTTATCCTTGAACAGGATGAGCTAATTTTTTTTGTACGTTCTTTCGATTATAACTTTTTGGCTTTCGAGTTGTTCCTTAAATTAAAGTTCATGATTTGATCAAAACAAGTTTTGCTCCTTCAAGAATTTAGGTTAGACATGCAATTTAGGGAAAAAAAAAATTTACAGCCCCCTATTACAGGGGTTACAAAAAAAATCGTTGTAATAGGGGCACCTATTACAGGGGTTACAAAAATAACCGCTCTAATAGGCCTTGACTTAAAACCGTTGTAATAGGTCCAAGAAAACCTCATTACCATCTTTCTTTGCCTCTAACCTCCAGTCTAAGATTAATTATAAAATAATATAATACGATTAATTCATACCTTTTGGCAAATGAACTTTAAATAATCAAATATGATGATCAGTTTTTCTTGTTTTTGATGTGTGGATATCTTGTATATTTTTCCTTCTCAACGATTCTTTTTTATAGTTTTTGGAAAAAATGATTATCAAATCTAATTCTAATATATTACTACTACAAAAATGGCCTATTATAGAAGTTTTTCGAAAATCACTGAACGGGGGGGCCTATTACAGCGGTTCGCTTTCGAACCGCTGTAATAGGGGTAACGAAAATTAAAAAAATTAAAAACCTGCCTATTACAGAGATTTGTCAGTGGATATTTTCAAAAAAAAAATTAATAAAAAAATGAAAATACCTATTACAGTGGTTCTTATGTGAACAGAACCGTTAATAGGCGGCATATATTTTTTTAAAAAAATTAATAAGAAAAAATGAAAATACCTATTATAGTGGTTCTTATGTGAACCGATGTCATAGGTGTAACCTATTACAGCGGTTCACATAAGAACCACTATAATAGGCCGAAACCAAAAATTGAAAATCATCTTTCTTCTTTTCTTTCTACTCCCTATTACAGCGGTTCACATAAGAACCGCTGTAACAAGCCGAAACCAAAAATTTAAAACCATCTTTCCACTTCTCTTTCTCTCTCTCTCTCTCTCTCTCTCTCCACACACTCTCTCTCTCTCTATAGCACCACCGCCGCCGCCACCACCACCACCACCACCACCATTAGCACCACCGCCGCCGCCGCCACCACCACCACCACCACCGTATGTGTGGGTGTATGTATATTTGTGTATATGTTGGTGTATGTATATTTGTGTATGTGTGGGTGGGTGGGTGTATATTTGTGTATGTGTTGGTGTATTATTTGTGTATTTGTGAAAATACGAGTTGTAATTTTACCGTGTCGGAATGACACGAAATTCGCACGGTCATAGCGAAACAACATTCCGGACAAGACGCATTGTTCCGCGATGCGGTCTTGTGATTTTAGCCATCTGAGATCGTTTAAGGCCTCAAAATTGCGTTCTATTAATAGGCCAAAACTCTATTACAGCAGTGCCTATTACAGTAGTTAAAAATCGCTGTAATTGGTAAAGAAAAAAAAACCCCGCTGTAATAGGCGTTTTTTGTAGTAGTGTGTGTAGAAGAGAAGTTTCAAAGAAAAAAGTCTTAATCGATTCTGATATATTAAATAAACAATAGAAATATAAAAAAAAATTAAAATTATTGTCAATCCAACTTTATTTTTTTTGGTAATTATCTTTTTTTAAAAAAATCAAAATAAGTACATTATCTAGATAATAATGATAAGGAACCGTGCACTTAAAATTGAGGAAAAGAAGTTAAAAATAAAAATTGCATAAAATGAGAATGAACCGTGCACTTAAATGAAGAAAAGGGTTTAAAATAAAAGTTACATAAAATTGGAAGGGTGGAAGTCGAACCCTGCCCCTTTGATATTTTGTTGGACCGAGCAACTTAAAGCCATGCTTTTCACCAACTATCAATCCTGTTAATTGTCTTATGTGTTGAATAGAAAATATATATTTTGAGAACCATATTATAAAATCTTACCTACCCTAATCCCTAAAGAAACAATTTGAGGGGAGGTTGGGGGATATGGATAAGTAAATAGAAAAAGCATAAATGACGACCATCTACAGCAACAAGTTGTGGCATGAACAAACCCGCAAGTTGCCGGGTGTGGTTTGATTTTGTTTTTAAATTGGCCACACAATATTTCTTGTATTTCTCAATCAACCGATATATAATCTGAAATTCTATACTTTTAGCCTCAACTTATAATTCCTAAAATTTTAATATGGAGTTGTTAAAGACACTCCAACTTTTGTTATTGACACTCCACTTTTCATTTCATTTTTTTAAAAGGACAAATTTTCCATAATGCCAAAATATATAAGTTAGTAAAAGACACAATTGCACCTTGTACCCTTGAAGATACACATGGACTCCAAAGTAAAATTGTTGAACCTTGAGAAGATTTGTCCAAAAGAAATAGGTACGGAAATATAATAATGCCTTCAAACTTTTTGTAAAGAAATAGTTCTTATTTCTCAACCTCCTCTAATTGTTGCATATATTTTGGTTTTTGGTTGCTTTTGAAATTAAATCAATTAAAATTGTAGTTGTAGCAAAATAAAAGTAAAATTTTGGTCAAGGACAACCGAAGAAAGAGTTGGATGAAATATTAGAGCTTGTAAATACTAAAAGTTTCGAAGAAATCTTAGAATATTATCAAGTACTAACCAACGAGAAATTCCATCCTGCCAATTTGGACCCATTAATAATACAATTCACAATTTTATTTCTTCATAATTTTTTCTGTCCTTTTTATTTGCATTTTAAACATTGTTAACTCTTGGAAACAAAAGTTAGGTTTTTGTTCAATATTTTGTTTGATAAATTATTTCTTTCTAGAATAGTTTAAGATATTAGTTTTTCTCTAAAATAGTTCATTTTAACATGTTTTTTTTTTATCATTTTTATCATCTCCAAAATAGTTTAAGAAACTGTCTTCAAGAACTTTCTTTTACACAATAAAGCACTATTTTGTCTTTTTGGCAAAATTAAATGATAATTGGAATGCCAATAACAAAAGTTGGAGTGTTTTTAACAACTCACTTTATAATCTTACAAACTCATGAAATATATCCAAGCTTTAATTCAAAATAAAATTAAAAATTTAGATATAAATCAAGTAATTCAATGTTCTTAAATATAAAAAATAAGAAAATGGAGGAAAACAAACCACCATTGTGATTGTATAATAACATCCACTATGTAAATATTGTAAATTCATTTTAATATATTCTCCATGCCCGATGATACTCTAAGTCCGGCTAAATTAATAGATTAGTGAATATAAATGTACAATAATAATAGTAATAATTCAAATTTTAATCAGATTAATGAAATATTGAATTCAATATTTAAAATGTAATATAGGTATACTTAACATACTCTTCTTTGGAGTTATATAGGCCCTATAGAATAATTCCACGACGAGCTTGTTTGTTGCAGTCAAAGTTATTATAAATCGCGTTTATGAATTTAAGAAAAAATGTCACCAAACAATATAAACCACAATATCTTAATTTGAATGAATTTTTCATTTAGTAATAGTGATTTCCTAACTTGCATTTACTTTCAAGCCAAGAACAAGCTTCGGGTAAAATAAACTCGAAGAAATTCGAGCCTTTAGAAAAAACATCGTATCAAATTATTCTGAGCATGAGAATGTTGATCTAGGGGTGCACACTTGCCAAGCTTGAGCTTAAGAAAATGAGCTCTAGATCGAGCTTGGATAGAGCTGAGTCGAGCCAAGAGCTCGAGCTCAATATATATATATATATATATATATATATATATATTTTGCTTATTTATATATTTAATTTTATTTTGTATTAATATAATATATACCTATTTAATTAAATAGAATCATAATAAATATTAAATATATCATTAGTTCTAAATATAATATTACATATATATATATATATAAATAAAATGATAAAAAAAATATTATTGTTATACAAACTCGTGAGCCTCCGAACAAGTATAACTGGCTCAAACTAGTCTCGCTAGAAAAGTTTGGCTCGAGCTCGACTCGATGCCGATCCGTAAGTTGACTTGGCAACATCGACTTGGTTTATAACCTAATTAGAATAATATATAAAAATTTATACAAGAGAGCCTGATTAATTTCTTTTTTAATTAAAAAAGAATCTAGAAGAGTTTAATATATTGAGCTTCGGAACATATGCATTGGAATCCACAATTTGTCTTCATGGAAAATTGGTAAGGCTAGTTTAGGAATACGAAAAACAAATGAGCAAATTTCTTTTTTCTTTTTTTAAATTCTAAACGAAGGACGATATCCTAACATGATAAATCCAGGTCGATAGTTTTTAATCATGGGTCACGCAGATTCTATAAGACTCTAAATAAGGAGAGAAAAATCACAACTTGTGACAAACTGAAATTGAACCCAAAACCTTACACATAAAAGTGAAAGCTAATACCACTAAGTTACAAGTTTTGGGTAAACAAATGAGCAAATTAATAAGATATTTTAGGAGCTTATAAGATGTTTAAGAAAAGGTGGGGTTGGGTTACTTTTTAAAAAACAACTTATAAGACTCAAACATCTTATTTTTTGGTCTTATAAGTTGTTTTTAAAAAAAAAAAAAATTACCAAACAAATTTATAGAGCTTACAAGCTGATAGGGTTGAGATTTACGTGATTTGATACTATGATTTCATATGGTTTAAGCTTAATTAAGAGTAATTTATGCCACAAATGCATGTAATGAGTTGTTAATTTGAGTACGGGTATAAGTTCTTGCAATTGAGGAAAATAAAGGAGAAGAGCATATATTCAGTCAAAAACCAAAGAAGTAGAGCTAACGTACGAATGCGGAGCTACTTAACGTTCGAACATTGGGACAATTTACGCATGAATGTAAGATGAGTTTACACCAGGACGCTTGGAGGTGTAACGTTCGAACGTTGATATCAGCAGAACAGTTTTGGAAATTTCCAATTCTAAACCTAAAAGGACTCTTCCAATACTACACCTATAAATATAAGATGCAGGAGCAGAGGAAAGAGAGTTGTTTAGTAGATAGAAAATACACGTTAATTAGGGTTAGAGTTTAGTTTAGTTTAACTTTATTCTTGGTTACTTTTGGATCAAGATTACATAGAAGAAGAAGGAAGAAAGAAGATCATCTTCTACAAAAGGGAGTTCTTTAGATCTAGATAAATTTTGTCTCTGAATATTTATCTTTTTCTTTGTATCTTTTCTTTTATAGTTATGAACTAATTTCTTAGATTAAGACCATACAAAGACCGGATTGATCTTGAATAATATATGATAGTTGTTTGATTCGAGTTAATTCTATGATTTCTATGTATTATGATTTCTGTGCTTTTATCATCTTCATATGATTAGCTACCAGGTGTTGAATTATTGCCTATTTTATCTGTTTGGGAGAAAGTAAATTAGGATGCAGAGGAAATCATAATATCTTCTAAGTTAGTTGATGATAGGAATAGCTACATACTCCGGATGCTGTTAGCCGAGTTTATTTGGAGGGATAAATTTGAATAAATTCGGGAAAAATTCTAGTGTATAATGCATGAAGTAGATATTGCTACAACCAATCTAGTGTAGGTTATCATGAGCGAGGGATCAGTGCGATAATAATCTTAAGGAATTTTCCACCATAGCATCATAGTTTAATAACTTGATGAAATAACAATCATATATGGAACGAGTAAATTTGTGCTAATGTATGAGTCTTAATCACCTTTATCATCATTGTTCTTCTTCTTATTATTATTAAAAATCCAATTTTATACTTGCATTAATTCTTGTAAAGCTAAAATACAAATCTCTATGGGTTCGACATCCTAGACTTAATTGTCCACTTTATTACTACACACGACCAGTCCTCTTGCTGTAAAAAGACGTAGAGTTCTACCGTGCCATAAGCTCTAAAACATCTTATAAGATGTTAAGAGGAGCTTATAAGCTTAGCCAAACACCCTCTAAGTAGAATTTATGAAGCAGTTGTATTAAAATGGAAGTCTACCATCTATAAGTTGTAATCTTACGGCTAGTTGTAAGATTAGTACTATTGTAAATATTAAATACTTGGACTGCTCTAGATAGCTAGTAAATAACAATTGCATTGCATGTGAATCATAAGATCTCATTAAAATAATTCATATACATATATATTGTTTAACTTGTGACGTCCCCAAATTTAGTCCTAAAGAATCCAACCTGAAAGCGCTAGCCTAACCTTACAATAGTACAATCCAAAATCTGAACACAATTAAACAATTTATCTTATCGGGTCACAACCCAAATACATCAACCAAATAGCTAAGCAAACTTAATATCCATGACTCAATCTACATCGTTCACCTCTAGGATTGTCCGAGTTTATACTCCGATCCTTCAAGCTAGTTTCGCTTCCAGATTTGCCTATAACTGAAAGGAAGAAAGTGAAGTATGTAAGCGAAGGCTTAGTGAGCGCCAGTGATCATGTGAAAGGTGTTTTACTTTTAAAAAATTTAATCCTCAAAGATTTTTAGCAAGGTGAAATGACATAAGCTTCATTCCGTGATCATCGGAGTAACAGTTACAAAATCATTTATAAATAAGAGTTTAGAAAAGAATTGGATTCTACTTAAAAGAAGTGTATCATGAGGTCCAAATGGCAGTACATGCTATTATGCAATAAGCATTTAACAAGTAAATCGTACATGTAGTTTAGCAAATGAGTTTTTCATGCAATGTAACGAGTAACTTTTGCATGCAATGAACACGTAAGTTTCACACGGCACGTTAAGAAAGAGAGGGTGTGTAAGCAATGACATCACGTCCGATGAATCCCCCACGACACTTTAGGTCCCGCTGCTTCTTCCTTATCACCCCTGAACACACGGCTTCAAAGCCATCACCTTATACCTCCCCACAAAGGCTCGCGATGTTTGATTGGTCATATCCGGAATATGCCACACGATCTAGTACCCACTCACCCTTAGAACACTCTGTTTTTAGTTGTTGGGATTTGGCCGTGAATAGCGGGAGCCGTTTAAGACCGCAAGCCCATGCTTGACAGGCCAAACCCTGCCCTATCCACGCCCGAAACTTGAGCCCGACACTTAACCATATAATAAGCAACATGTATCACTTAAATGTAGTCACAATGTTTGATCACAATACAAGAGCCACATGATGGAGTAATTTCACGAAATCCATGAAACCGATGTTTACTTTGAAATCAGTCTTGCAAAAATATGCATTTGAAACAATTATGGAATTTTTCTTTGAAATCATTCATGCATGCAATTGATAAGTTCACATTTTACAATTATTTATCCCCTTTATATAGGTATTTTCGTCATAGTTTAGTAATGACAATCCTGCATGTTGCTTTGATTTGTTGTCATTTCATGTGTGCAGGGATTCAAGTTGAATAGATCAAATATCGAGTGAGAAGGCCGAAGAAAAGACACAAAGCAAAAGAAAGGCTAAAATCTGTCCTTCTGGACCGCGGTCCTGCACGCCAGTGGACCGCGGTCTGCCACGTTTCAGACCGCGGTCCGTTTTCCCGTGCCCTAGTTTTAGTCCACCGTTTTTGCCCTTTATGTGTCACTTTTCACCTACCAAAAGGAGGATTCTTGCTCTCCAAGTCCCAAGGAAGCTTGAAGAGTCATTTTTCATCATAAAATCTTGAATCACACTTTGTAATAGGGAGTAATTCAACTATTTCCCTTAGATTAGTATATCAACTATGTCTTTTGGAAATATTGGATTATCTTTTGTTGCAAGTATGAGCTAAGTATCTTTGTGGTTGGGTTATGTGAATACTTTGTGATATTTTGTGTTTAATGAATTCTTAGTTTAATTTCCAAATTTATTACATTCTTGTTGCATGTTTGATTTTTATGCTTAATGCTTGCACATGCTTGATCACCATGTGTTTGATTTAATGCTTTGTCTTGAGACCGAGAGGAGATAGATAAAGGTAGATCATAAAATCAAATATCATAATGTAACAATTGACTAGAGATAGAATCAATTGCGTTGTGTGGATTTTTGTGATAAGATGACCCGAGTGAATGTAGGATCTTCGTAAGCAAGGAATCCCTTTGAACCTTAATGCATGTTAGTTAATTCAATCTTCGCTATAGAGATATGGGAAGTTGTTAACTAGTATAGGATCATTATTTCAAGAGATTGAGTAATGAATACATTAGGGGGTTTGGCCATAACAAGAGTGTTCAAAATCCGGGTAATTTAGAGTTTATGAACATAAGATAGAACATAGTAGGATCATAGCCCAATCATCTCTTTCCATTTGATTTATTACCTTGTTTATCATTTAGTTATCCTTAGTTTATTTTCATAAGTATAATCATCTATCATCTTATAAATTGATTTAGCTTAGAAATAGGTAATATAGCAATTACGAGCATTGAATCCAATTGTCCCTGTGGAGACGATACACCCCGGGCTAAATAGTCCACTTTATTACTTTGCACGACCTAGTATACTTGCTAGGAATTTTGCGTGTCAGCAATCAAGAAAATTGTCACTCTTAAGTGACTAAGGTAACTTTGAAAGTTTTGAACTTCAATTTCTTTGGAACGAGAAAACACGATAGGAAATATATAGGTATATATATACATGTTGAATGCACTTCCTTCCAGTTTTGGAAATCATAGATATAGTTTTCGGGAGGTACCTCACCCTAAGCTTTGAAATTATTCTGTGTAGTTCTCTAGCGGGTCACCACCACCACCTGCTAACTCAAGAATCATATTAGGATCCTATTCTCCACACTCGGTCTTAATCTTCCTGACTTAAACTATGTAATACAATGAACTACATGATTTCGCATAATTACCACATTCTCTAAAATTAGGCTATAATCATACAAACTCAAAGAATGACACAAAAAAAACTCAAGAAATCAGTTTTGTGCAACTGTAGTTCGAAAATTGTTAAAATTCGTAGCAAAATATTTTATCTTTAAAAATTTCCACAAATGTTAATCACTTGTTGAAAATGGTTACATAAAATTTTCAAAAACAATTAACACTCCAAAGCAGGTGTTTCAACCATCAAAACCCAGCTGAACTAAAATAGTTCTAACCCAGACCAGCTGCATTTCAACATTTTTTTATAAAATCCCTTATTTATCAAAAAAATCCCATATTTATATGTAACATTCTAAAAATACCCAAGATAGTCCTGTAAATGTTTCAAAGCTAAATAAAATCTGTAAATACCAAAAGTGAAGCTCCAAACACCATATTTCTGAAAACGAGTGGATCACTTGCAGCAGTTGTTGGCCAATTTTTTATAAAATTCACCAAACCTCCAAAAATATTGAGATTTTTCAGAGACACACTTGACATGCACAGGTATATACAGTAAGTTTTTGAAGAATAAATCTTTTATCTTATCTCTCAAAACATTTCGAAATCTAAGACAATTTCCTTGGAACAATTGTGTCATAAACATACATGTGAACTCTTCTTCCATAAAACATCAAGACTAACAATTAAACACCAGAATGTAAGATAAAACTCATGGATCTAGCTATTTAAATGTACATGCAATACTATATACTCTAGAACTTAGACTCTCTTACTAAATCACAAATGGGTTTCAAATAATACCTCGATTTAAACTCCTTATAAAGAAAATGGTGGTAGAGATGATGAGTGTAGTGTTTGTATCTATGCAGCAGCCATAGGAGTGATGACCTCCTTTCTCACCCCTTTTTTTTTTGTCTGGAATGGGAGAGTATAAGATGAAAGGTATCTAAGGCCTATATATAGACCTATCTTGAGGACTTTTGTGCAATTCTTTTATTTCTTCTCTTTTCTTCATTTCTTTTGATTTTTCTTTTCAAACCCTAAACTCAATCATATACCATTCAAGTCCCACATAGATATCATTTAATACTATAATATAATAAATCAAGTATTCTAATTTCTTAGGAAGTATACTAATCAAGAAAACACTCGATTGCTACATTCTCCTAATTTTAAAATAATCACTCAAAATGCACATACAAAATATACAACAAGATGATATTACTCGATAATATGAGGGGTATCACACTTTCCCCTCCTTAAAAGAATTTGGTCCCCAAATTCACACTTGAGTTAGAGTCACTGAATATAATAAGGTTAGGAATGTATTCCCTAACCTTGAAAGAAAGATAGACATTACATGAGTAATTTCTCAAGGATGTAGAAAAGTCTAAAAGTAGGATAACTTATCACATGAGGTTGAATTCTGTTATACTATCCTACACAAATAAGGAGAGTTGAACAAATTCAAATAATGTCAACTGACATTTAAAGAATGCTTGAGTAATGCATGGTGGTGGGAATCTTTAAAAAAACTAGGAAACAAATCATGAATAGAATTTAAGGTAGAATTCACAAACTAAATACTCATTAATTTATTGAAATGTTTATATATATAAAAAAATGAGATTCTTAACTGAATTATGCGATAAAAAAATTGAACTAGAATTTGAAAGCAATAGTTAGTTACTCAAGCCCTATTAACAGTCTAAGTTTCAAATGGTTCAAATGAGTGGTTAGAATAACTTTGAGCACAAAATGTTGAGTACAATTAAACAATTTAGAGTTCTAATAAAACTTCAATTGGGACCAAACGAGAGATTAAAATTTACCTATTAACTTATGCAAATAGTTGTTCTAGACTTTCACAACTAAAAATATGATGAACAGCTTGCAATGTTGGAGTCAAAAAATTATGAAAACAGGTAAGAAAACAAAGATAAAAACTCAATGTAAACATTTGGTATTTCTACAAGCAACTCATTAAAAGAAGTTCAGGAGAATGGTTAATCAAATTACTCGAGTAAGAATGATTTCTTTTTTTTTTAGAAAGAATAATGTACTGTTGTTCCAATTTTCAGAAAAACGACACTTTAATATGATAGTAAAGAGGGTAACACGAATGCAGTTTGTTAAAAAAAAATGGTAAGGTGTTACAGATATGATAAAGCTAATAATTAGCTTTAGAATTTGAATTATAGATCTCATCCGAGTCCATAGGTTTGAAAAAGATGAGAAAAGTGTTGACATCTTACTAAGGGAAAGTAAAAATGGTCTTGGTTTCAACTGTGTCACAGAAACTCATCAATATCCCATTATTGACATAAAAATTTGAATGATATGAGTGACAATAAATGAAAGGAAACCTGAACATAGCAAAATAGTTCAAATCCCAAATTAAACCTTGTTAGGAAATTTCTTGTTAGATGTTTTGATGATGACAATTAGGATTCTATGTTAGACCCCAAAATATGTAAGTTTGATTTTATTAGAAATCTTGTATAGGTTTTATAGGCTTTAATTTATTTTTATTAGATTTGTAATAGGTTTTATAAGCTTTATTTCTTATAGGTTTTATAGGCTTTATTTTATTTTTATTCTAGATAGTTAGACTAAGTAGTCTTAGACTGGGCTTCTGATAATTTTTGAGTGAGCTTATCAGTAGTTATGTTTGAAGACTCAAGCGTCTGAAGCGTCCAAGCGTCAAGCTATATCAAGCGTTGATTATAGGAAAGAGGTTATTCAAGGATGAATGAACGTCTATCAATGACAAATTACACCTGAATTTATTTCTAAGTCCAAAATGAATTTTAATGCAAATATTCTCAATTCATTAATTGCCAACGGGCATTTAATTCAAATGCATTAAATATGATAAGCAATCGAGGACGTACAGAGAAGCCACCCTATTGGATTGTCAACTATTCGGAGACTGCAGCACCAACTTTTGTGCAACAGATTTTCAGGAAAATGGACAAAAGATGTTCACTCGTGGAAGTGAGAGACACGCGCCTGTGCATGTGTCAAATGGATACTTTTTCCAAGAATGCTTATAAATAGGATTTCAACAACAAGACAAAACAACCATCATATTACAAGCTAAATTGCTGTTGCATTGAAGTCTCAAGTACTCAAACTTTCAGAAAAGCCAGAATATTCAAGCAAACATTCTCTTTGCTTTTCTTCAATTCCTGAGACAGTCAACCAATATCTCAAACATTCTTTTCGAAGAAACCTACATTACTATTAAGATATTCCAAGTTGTTTGAACTTTATCAAAATCAAACAAACTTTTAGAAAAACTCATCCAAGCCTGCGATCTGTGTGAAGCCAAAGTTGGATACTTGCAATATTTCTGGGTGAAAGAAGCAAGGGGATAGAAGTGTCTTGGAGCAGAAATTTGTGTGACTAAGGAGCTCAAGTCATCAACATCCATCTCTCCCTAATTTGTAGAAGATTCTGTGTGATTCTTTAAGAATCATTTTAGTGGATTGCCTCCGAGTGTTCAAGGAGAAGAAGGACGTAGTTGGGATTATACCACCCAACGAACCTTACAACTATTGTGTTATTCAGTTTACAGTCAATTTCATCACTATCATATCATTGCATAAATCTGTTAAGTTAACACAATCAAACACTATGCAAATAAGATACATTTTGTGAACGCTAAACCTTTCAAAGAGAAGAGTTTAAAATCATTCCGCTGTGCTAACACTGATCAAAGAACTGAACGTTTAAACCTATTTGGTTATAGTATTCAAATCTTGGAGTCTAAGTTAGCTTTCTAAAAACAGTCTTCAGTAGACGCTCAACCAAGAGCCTATATTTTCAAGCGTCCAATCATAATTTAATATGAATATTTTTGAAGTCGAAAAAGACTTCAGGGTCTATTCAACCCATCCCCCCTCCCCCCCAAATTCTAAACCCTTTCGTATGCCACTTGGGACCAACAAACTCTAATAAAAATCTAGATGAGACCGTGTTTATGGTGAGCTTTCAGAGATCGACTTAAAATCATCCAAAAACTGAACCTACGAGTTAGATGTTGGTCTAAGTTCAGTTGATGGAATGAAATGAAATGATCATACATGATATAAGTTACTAGAAATATTCAAGTTTTGAAAGATGGAAGGAGGAAAATTATTTGAAACAGCATTAGAGGTGTGGAGCACTCATCACATCTTTAATATTTTCCATTTTCACAATGCAATGGTTTGTTTGAAGCATTGAGCTATGAAAGAATTCTTTTGTAAATATGATTTTTCAATTGAAACATGGAAGAGCTAAATACTAGTGTAGAAGAAATGGAACTTCGTAAATAAGATTTAAAGATGAACACTGTGAAATGATTTGTAACATTTAGAAGAACTATGTTAACTTAAAACTATAACAAAACACATAAATAAGTCAAAGAGCTCGATAGTGGATATTAACTACTAAGCAGTTTTAAGTCTTTTTCTATAATAGAAGTTTATTGTCCAAAACTACATACATGTGAGTGTACATACTTACGAATACTTTAAAGTTTGAAGGACTATAGGAGAAAATTTAGCAATACCTAGAGGTAGGGAACAAACACCATACATACTCATAAACAAAAAAGTACTAGTATGAATATAATAAAAATAATCAAGTGGAGAGTAGCATGTGGTATTATATGGCTAATCCTTGAAACATGTGGCAATGACTTGCTAGTAAAGTAGTTATTGCCTCAAATACCTCTTGTTATCTTGTTTAAAGTCTATGCATATGAAACTCTTAAGAACTATAAATCTTCTTTGGATCCGTACTTACATCACAAAATAATAGATGATTTATGTTATAGAATACTGTTAAATTGGATTAACTAAACTCTTCAAGTAGCAAGAAAACTATTCATAAGAAGTTAAGAGAAATATAGAAACTTTTGGTTTGTCCTTGAAATACTTAGAACGATCAACCAAATATGTAACATTTATCAAACATCCTCAGAATGAATTTTCATTAAAGGTGTAAACGCATGACAGTAGATGGATTGTTAAAAAATAAGATTTACAAAGAACAAGTTTCTAGGCAGAGCTAATTAATGAGAAGAACGAGGATGGGCTGACACTGAGAAAATTAACTAAGAAAGGAACTAGCAATGTTCTATAGTCATTGATATTAAACAGATACGTGAGGCAGGGTTATATTCTAAAATAGAGACTCTATGAAAACCCAAAGTTGTTTTTTACTACGATATAAGAAAACTTGCAATTCTCAGCTTTTCTTAATGGTACCAAGTCTAAACAATCAATCATCACTAAACAATTAGAATTATGGTCATGATGGAAAACTCATATCCTCCTTAGAACTTATTAGCTCATGTTGATAATAGGATCGCAAGAGAAGCTAATCATTAACCATAACCTTCCGTATCTCACACATCCAGAACTCATTCGATATAATATCAATAAGCCATAACTTTAGCCGGGCAACTCTGGAAAAACTAATTTACTACTCTGCTTCTCATAGAATTATAACAATAAGTGATGCAAATTTTTCTTATTCTCTTACCTCTTGTTCACAAAGAATATTCATCCTTTATTCTATTGGACCCTTTTGTGACTCCATTACCTCTTCCCAATCAAGGCAGCAATAGTGCTTTATTCTAGACACACTCCTAACTCAGTGCTATAATTGTAATAAATCGTAGCTTGGTCGGCCGCCCAGACAACGGTCTACAACAATTTAAGTTTTGAAACTCTATATCTTCAACAAAATTACAATCTCAAACTCTCATCCAGTACCTAAAATCACAATTTGCGGAACCTATCCCGGTATAGCTCAGGCACTAGCCTAAGCTCTGATACCATCTGTGACGCCCCCAAATTTAGTCCTAAAGAATCCAACCTGAAAGCGCTAGCCTATCCTTAGAATAGTACAATCCAAAATCTGAACACAATTAAACAAATTATCTTATCGGGTCACAACCCTAATACATCAACCAAATAGCTAAGCAAACTTAATATCCATGATTCAATCTACATCGTTCACCTCTAGGATTGTCCGAGTTTATACTGTTGGGTTGACTCATTCCCTCGGGTGGCTCGTGGCAGCGAAAATTAAAATTTTACAAAAGTAAACGTACGACCACCCGAAAACAGGAATATGGAATTGGTTCGATCGAATTTGATAAGGAGGTAAACGAAATTATACCTTTCGAAAATTTCGTTTCACCTCGTACTTTGGATCTCAGCAATCCTGTGGTGCAAATCCACACAATTTCCCTTGGGTGAGAAATTGCCCGTCGCTTTTCGTATCTCCCGAGTTAGAGTGCTCCAAGCGTCGCACCTCTAAGATGTATCCACATCTCGTTCAAGTCATCAATTGTCTTGCCTTGCGTGCTAGACAACAAAACGATTCTAAGCTTAACTTAGGCTTGAATATGTGAAAGGTAGGAATATTTTCTAAGTCATTTAATTCATCACATGAATAGAATGACGTCTTGTTGGAAAGAGGAGAGAGGTGGCCGATTTTAGGTCTAAGAGAGGGGGGCAGATTTTTCAGCTTTTTCATCATCTATTTTAGTCTCCTTCATCTGTTATTTATAAGTGAAGTTTACCTAGAGTCCTATTAGGAAAAGGAAACTTGGGAGACCACACAAAAAATTGCCCCCTCCCTTATTTACACTCACAAATCGGTCAACTCCATTTAATTGGACTCTAGGATTTAATTTTGACTTCTCAATTTAATTATAGGTGCAACCCATCAATTAAATACAAGTCAAATTAAATCCAAACAACTAATTCCAACATTTATTTATTTAACTTGGGCTCCACCCAATTAAATAAAATACTTGGACTCTACTAGGTCTATTAATTTAATTAATTCGACAAGATTAATTAAAAGAGTAAAATTAATTGAATCCTTCAATTAATTTATATTCCATATAAGGAAAGTCCTAAGCTTTCCTAATCCCCTCAATTTCCTCAAAATTGATTAATCACATCTATTCAAGCAGTGACTCTCTCGAGTTAGTGTGTGACCCCTTAGGCTCGTTTCTATCTAGTAGTAAGTACACCTTCCCACAGTGCTAGTATACCTTCCTAAAATGGAAAGTACTAGATTAAATCAATCCTTTGATTTAATCAAGCCTCGAATTAGTCACCAAGCTAATTCTCGGCACTTACAAATCGCGGTTGCCCACCTAGCATAGGGTCCCGAAGACCTAGATAAAACGAAAGTAAAGATACGCCTTTTGTGATCTTGATCCTCGCATAAGTAAGATCTCTCTATCTAATCTCCCGATTAAATCTAGAGCATTGGCTAAGGTCGAGCTCTATTAATTTAATACTATGTTTCCCACGTTATGTGAAATCGACTTCAACTATCTAAACGAGGAAACCCTACGCCTCTTTAGATATCATTCTTCGGTCGAAGATTCCTTAAGTCGATTCTCTATGTAACCATAGGAGATTAACCGACTGGCTAATGTCAGAGATAGATTTCTCTTGATTCTCACGTGCCTTACTACGTAAGACGTGCATGTCTGAGTTTGCCCATATTCGATCATCTAAAGTGATCATGTAACAAATCAAGAACATGCGCGGTTACGCATAAGACATCCAATGGAATCTTAGGTCCATAAGGATTACTCTTATACTACAAGACCACTGGAAGTTCCACATTCGACTGGGAATCCATTTCAGGAACTTCCATGGGGTTGTTCAGTTCGCCCATTACGACAATGGCAACCCTCATATATGCGTTGGCTTTCACCGTGCCAGTATCTATGGAACGAGATACACTTCTACCAGAGTATGCATCATATGAGCAAGTCTTTTGGGTTGCATCGATATCCCTATATCTCGATGAACCCTTTCACGACTTGGAACAATGTTTAAAGATCATAGCCTTCGAGACATATTCCATCATTGCCACACCCAATGTGCAATGATGTCCCATAGCTATGTGTGATCCTTTGGGACTTTATTCTAAGCCAATGTAAAAACTAATTTAAGAATAAAGACATGCCACACATAAAAAAGAGATTGACTTTATTTGTAAGAAAACGATTGTTCAACTCTAGAGTTACTATTACAAAGAATGGCACCCAATAATTGGTGCACTGGGCACTAACTCTAACAATCTCCCACTTGCCCTAGCGCCAATTGCCCATGTACTTAAGGTCCATTCTTCCCAGATGTCCTTCAAATACTTTTTGGCTAAGGGGTTTGGTGAGTGGGTCCGCTATGTTGTTCGCTGTATCCACGCGCTCCATTCGCACATCGCTTCTTCCAATGATTTCTCGTATCAATCGAAATTTCTTCAGAACATGTTTGGATTTCTGATGAGACCTCGGCTCTTTTGCTTGTGCAATAGCCCCGTTGTTATCATAGTATACCGTTACTGGATCCCCAACGGATGGAACGACACCCAATTCTTGGATGAAGTTCCTCATCCAAACAGCTTCTCTTGCAGCCTCATTTGCTGCGATGAATTCTGCTTCAGTGGTGGAGTTGGCTATGGTTGCTTGCTTGGAACTCTTCCAGCTAACCGCTCCGCCATTAAGCAGAAATACAAACCCAGAGACCGACTTCGAGTCATCCTTGTCGGATTGGAAACTCAAATCAGTAAACCCCTCTATTTCCAATTCTCCTCGTCCGTATATCAAGAACACTTCCTTAGTTCTCCTTAGATATTTAAGGATTGTTTTCACCGAACTCCAGTGTGCCATGCCTGGATTCACTTGATATCGACTGCACGCACTCAATGCATAAGCTACATTGGGTCTTGTGCATATCATTGCGTACATTATACTACCTATCGCAGAAGCATAGGGAATTTTGGACATTTTCACTCTTTCTTCCTCAGTCTTTGGGCACATAGACTTGGAAAGTGTGATGCCATGTCCTATTGGCAAGAATACCTTCTCGGACTCTTCCATTTCAAATCTTTTGAGTACGTGATCGACATATGCAGATTGGGAGAGACTTAGCATCCTATTCGATCTATCCCTATAGATCTTCATACCGAGTATGTAGGACGCCTCTCCCATATCTTTCATGGAGAATTTATTAGAGAGCCATACTTTAGTTGACTGCATCATCCCTACATCATTTCCAATTAGTAGGATGTCATCGACATAAAGTATGATGAACGTGACTGCGCTCCCACTGTCTTTCTTATACACACATGCCTCTTCAATGTTTTGAACGTATCCATACTCTTGTATGACAGTGTCAAAATGTTTGTTCCAACTTCGAGAAGCTTGCTTAAGTCCATAGATGGACCTTTAGAGTTTACACACTTTGTGTTCTCCCTTTGGATGTAAAGCCCTATGGCTGTTGCTTGTAAATCTCTTCCTCAATTTCTCCATTGAGGAATGCAGTCTTTACATCCATCTGCCATATTTCATAGTCCAAATATGCAGATATTGCAAGCATAATCCTAATGGATTTCAGCATAGCCACTGGCGAGAAGGTTTCCTCATAGTCAATCCCTTGTCTTTGAGTAAATCCTTTTGCCACGAGGCGAGCCTTATAGGTGACTACCTCTCCATCGACTCCAAGATTTCGCTTGTAGACCCAATTACAGCCAATGAGCTTGATGCCCTCAGGTGGGTCAACTAAGGTCCATACCTTGTTGGAGTACATGGAGTCCATTTCGGATGTCATGGCCTCTAGCCATCTTCTGGAATCAATGTCAGACATTGCACTCTTAAAACTCTTCGGATCAGAGTCTAGAGGAGGATCTTGAGTGCCCTCCTCTTGCAATAGGCCTAGCCATCTTTCAGGCTCCTTTGGGATCCTCTTTGATCTCCTCAAAGGTTGTGTGTTTTTAGTGGGTGCCTCTGATGTAGCATCGTTGGTGTCGGGTGGGTTAATTTGTATCTCTTGACTTGATCCATTCTCATGGACCTCATTAAGTTCTACAACCTCGCCCTTCCTATCTAGAAGGTGACCCCTCTCCAAGAAATTGGCATTTCTCAAAACAATAACCTTTTGTTCCGTTGGGCTGTAGAAGTAATATCCAACAGTTTCCTTTGGATATCCTACAAAATAGCACAAAGAGGACTTGGGGTCCAATTTGTCTCCCACTAAGTGCTTTACATAAGCTGGACACCCCCATATTCTCAAATGATTATATGAGGGCGTCTTTCCACACCAACTTTCATATGGGGTATTGGGCACCGTCTTGCTAGGCAATCTATTCAACAGATAGACAGCCGTTTCAAAAGCATAGCCCCACATGGACTTAGGAACTTTAGTGAAACCCATCATGGATCGAACCATATCTAGCAATGTTCGATTCCTACGCTCGGCTACCCCGTTATGTTGAGGTGTGCCGGGCGGTGTCCACTGTGAGAGAATTCCATTCTCTCTAAGATAATCAAGAAACTCGGTAGACAAGTATTCTCCTCCTCGATCCGATCGAAGAGCCTTAATACTTCTACCAAGTTGTTTCTCTACTTCATTTCTGAACTCCTTAAACTTCTCAAAGGATTTAGATTTATATCTCATAAGATATAAGTAACCAAACCGTGAATAATCATCGGTAAAAGTTATGAAGTAACTTTGGCTACCATGAGTGCTCACACTCATTGTCCCACACACGTCCGGATGGATCAAGTCTAATGGTTTTGTGGCTCGTTCCGCTTTCCCCGAAAATGGTAACTTGGTCATTTTTCCTTTAAGACATGATTCGCAACTTGACAATTCATCTAAGTCATTTACACCTAAATGTTTTGCCATTGTTCGAATTCTTTCTTTGGAAATATGTCCATGTCTTTCGTGCCACATTTGTGTGTTTACTTGATTATCTTGTTTACGTTTGTTACTTTGTTGAATATTGAGATTGGAAATTATTGGGGATATAGTATAAATTCCATCCTTCATTTTCGATTCCATAACAAGAGACGATTCATAAAACAAAAGCAAACTTTTATTACGAATCTCAAAACAATATCCTTCTCTATCCAAAACTGGAATCGAGATAATATTTCTTATTATTTCAGGAACAAAATAAACGGAATGTAAAACTAATTTCCTATCTCCTAACTCTAAGTAGATTGTCCCCACGGCTTTGGCAGTAACCAATGCTCCATTCCCCATCCGCTGGGTCATATCTCCTCTACTTAGCTCCTTGGTTCTTTTCATCACCTGCAGATCGTTGCAGATATGAACACCGCATCCAGTGTCAAAAACCCAAGAAGAATTGTTAACAGTGAAGTTAACTTCAACAAAGAACATACCGCGAGCGAGAGGCTCTTTGCAGTTCCTTTGCCAGTGCCCAACTTTCCCACATTTGAAGCACTCATCAGACTTTTTAGACTTGGACTTCTTACCCTTCTTCACACCACCATTACCTTTCAGCTTCTTAATCTTATTCTTCTGCTTGTTGCCCTTCTTAGCTTTTGATGAAGAATTCATAAGAAGCACCGGTTTATCCTTCTTGATGGTGCTTTCAGCAATCTTTAACATGTTCAACAACTCAGGAAGCTTTGCTTCAAGTTGGTTCATGTTGAAATTGACCACAAATTGATCATAAAAGTTAGACAATGATTGTAGGACCAAATCCATAGAAAGCTCATTGTCAAGTGCCACGCCCAGACCAACCAATTTTTCAATTAGCCCGATCATTTTAAGTACGTGCGCACTTACATCAGAGTTTTCAGTCATTCGAGCTTTGAAGAGCTCCTTGAAGATAGCATATCTTTCTCGCCTAGTTCTGGTGCCATACAGATCTTGCAAATGAAGGAGGATCGACGCAGCAATCTCGATCGTCTCATGTTGTCTCTGCAACTCATTACTCATAGAGGCCAACATGAGACATCGCACTTGCATGTCATCTTCCTTCCATTGTTGGTACTGGAACTTTTCATCATCAGATGAATCCTCTTCCAGCTCATCTTGCACCGGTATGTCAAACACATATTGTCTTCTTTCAGAAGAAAGGATAATCTTAAGGTTACGAAGCCAATCTTCAAAGTTTGATCCAGTCAGTTTGTTTGTTTCAATTAGGGTTTTGAAAGGATTATTGGCCATTTTCGTTTATCTACAAAAAATGCATAACAGACAATCAATAACGTATTTTCAAATAAAGTCCTTATACAATTTGGTCTTTAATTGAACAAGTCTCCCACTATTTTTCTCAAATCATACCACCCTCTTGACATTATTCGAAGAAACGTTAATTTCTTTAGTGGGCTTGAGATCCATTCTCACTTCATCATATGCCCCATTTTCTGAGCTAACATATGATGATTTTGAATAGTAGCCTTACCGGACCTTCTATCCTTTTTAGATAGTTCTCAAGATGGTTTTCCTCATCTCCCACATGTGCCCCATTTTCTGAGCTAATACATGAGGGATGATGTTAGGCTCGACCCATCGAGTATCCCATGTATAACCATCAATTTCATTGCCCCCATTTTCTGAGCAAAGCAATGAAACCAACCGATTTCCACGGGGCACCGTAGTGCTTATTAAACACTCACAGCCTACCTCGGATCCAATCCACCCCATTTTCTGAGCAAAAGGATTGAACCTTTAGCGGCGTTTCACATGGTGTATACTTTTGATGGAAGGCATGATAATAGAATTCCATTCTTAATATCATATAAGCTTAATATTTCCACAGGAGGGAATTATAACATGCTTATTGGGGGGGGGGGGTCTCATCAGATTTAATTATCTTGTTCTAATTATCTATCCTATGCATGCATTACATCACATAATCATCATAGACAGATAAGTAAAACATCCACAAAGCAGTAAAATTGAGGATGAACCACCTCGAGCCCTAACCTAGCAACCCACTCGAGCCAAAGTGGGTTTGGACATTCTAGAAAATAAAAACACAGCCTAGACTATTACAATGGTATCGTCTCAGCATACAAGTCTACAAGTCTTGGCTCCATCTCCTTGCTCCGTCTTCGATTACATAGAATATCAAAAATTACTAATCTACTATACGAAAAGGAAAGAGCCAAACCGGCTATTATTTACAACTCTAGAATAATTACATACATTGAAAATAATACTATGACTAGGCTCATGGGTTATCCCCTTATCACATAAACATGCCAAGCAACAAACATACATGCGATAAAGAAAATTTTACCCATTCATCGTTCAAACTAGATTGCAAATATCATTGGGATAAGTTAGATATCGATTTATAAAACCTTTCTCAGAGTTTATAAGTCAAAAGACATCATAGGTTAGGTCTTTGGGTCACCCACCTCCAGAAAGTACGAAGAAAGGAAATTTTGTTTTTTTGTTTTAACTTTCTATTTACCACGCCTGGGCGTGGGTTACCCCATGCCTGGGCCCCGCGTGCAGCGGCTGTTGCTGTTTGCGATTTTCAAATCAGTTTTTCGCACGTTCTTGATTCTTTCGAGTTTCGATTAACGAATCTGAATTCTCCTAAGATCTGAGTTTTATTACTTGATGATTAAACCTTTGGTTCAACCATCTCGCAACACCCCACCAAAGGTGATTCCATAAAACTAGATCAAAACCTTCGAAAACAATCATATACCCAACTTTCAGATTTCATGATTTTTAAAACCAATGACTTTTAAATATTAAAATCATAAAAATCAAACAACATCCCAAATCAAAATCAATCCTAGTCTAACAATGAACATATTGATTATCATGCTTTCGATTTTACAATTAAAACGTAAAAACAAACATGCATAATCACATAAAAAATTCAATCGAGCCAAACCATGGCTCTGATACCACTGTTGGGTTGACTCATTCCCTCGGGTGGCTCGTGACAGCGGAAATTAACATTTTACAAAAGTAAACGTACAACCACCCAAAAACAGGAATATGGAATTGGTTCGATCGAATTTGATAAGGAGGTAAACGAAATTATACCTTTCGAAAATTTCGTTTCACCTCGTACTTTGGATCTCAGCAACCCTGTGGTGCAAATCCACACAATTTCCCTTGGGTGAGAAATTGTCCGTCGTTTTTTGTATCTCCCGATTTAGAGTGCTCCAAGCGTCGCACCACTAAGATGTATCCATACCTCGTTCAAGTCACCAATCGTCTTGCCTTGCGTGCTAGACAACAAAATGATTCTAAGCTTAACTTAGGCTTGATTATGTGAAAGGTAGGAATATTTTCTAAGTCGTTTAATTCATCACATGAATAGAATGACGTCTTGTTAGAAAGAGGAGAGAGGTGGCGGATTTTAGGTTTAAGAGAGGGGGGCGGATTTTTCAGCTTTTTCATCATCTATTTTAGTCTCCTTCATCTCTTATTTATAGGTGAAGATTACCTAGAGTCCTATTAGGAAAAGGAAACTTCCTTTCTTCCAAACTCTCAAGTAATCCTTATCCTATGAAGACTTGGAGGAGGGGAAAACTCTTTTCCTCTTCCACCACACATAAAATCGCCCCCTCCCTTATTTACACTCACAAATCGGTCAACTCCATTTAATTGGACTTTAGGATTTTATTTTGACTTCTCAATTTAATTGTAGGTGCAACCCATCAATTAAATACAAGTCAAATTAAATCCAACCAACTAATTCCAACATTTATTTATTTAACTTGGGCTCCACCCAATTAAATAAAATACTTGGACTCTACTAGGTCCATTAATTTAATTAATTCCACAAGATTAATTAAAAGAGTAAAATTAATTGAATCCTTCAATTAATTTATATTCCATATTAGGAAAGTACTAAGCTTTCCTAATTCCCTCAATTTTCTCAAAATTGATTAATCACATCTATTCAAGCAGTGACTCTCTCGAGTTAGTGTGTGACCCCTTAGGCTCGTTTCTATCTAGTAGTAAGTACACCTTCCCACAGTGCTAGTGTACCTTCCTAAAATGGAAAGTACTAGATTAAATCAATCCTTTGATTTAATCAAGCCTCGAATTAGTCACCAAGCTAATTCTCGGTTGCCCACCTAGCATAGGGTCCCAAAGACCTAGATAAAACGAAAGCAAAGATACGCCTTTTGTGATCTTGATCCTCGCATAAGTAAGATCTCTCTATCTAATCTCCCGATTGAATCTAGAGCATTGGCTAAGGTCGAAGCTCTATTAATTCAATACTATGTTTCCCACGTTATGTGAAATCGACTTCAACTATCTAAACGAGGAAACCCTACGCCTCTTTAGATATCATACTTCGGCCGAAGACTCCTTAAGTCGATTCACTATGTAACCATAGGAGATTAACCGACTGGCTAATGTCAGAGGTAGATTCCTCTTTATTCTCACGTGCCTTACTACGTAAGACGTGCATGTCTGAGTTTGCCCATATTCGATCATCTAAAGTGATCACGTAACAAATCAAGAACATGCACGGTTACGCATAAGACATCCAATGGAATCTTAGGTCCATAAGGATTACTCTTATACTACAAGACCACTGGAAGTTCCACATTCGACTGGGAATCCATTTCAGGAACTTCCATGGGGTTGTTCAGTTCGCCCATTACCACAATGGCAACCCTCATATATGCATTGGCTTTCACCGTGCTAGTATCTATGGAACGAGATACACTTCTACCAGAGTATGCATCATATGAGCAAGTCTTTTGGGTTGCATCGATATCCCTTTATCTCGATGAACCCTTTCACGACTTGGAACAATGTTTAAAGATCACAGCCTTCGAGACATATTCCATCATTGCCACACCCAATGTGCAATGATGTCCTATATCTATGTGTGATCTTTCGGGACTTTATTGGTGCGCCTGGCACTTACTCTAACATATACTCCGATCCTTCAAGCTAGTTTCACTTCTCGACTTGCCTATAACTGGAAGGAAGAAAGTGAAGTACGTAAGCAAAGGCTTAGTGAGCGCCAGTGATAGTGTGAAAGGTGTTTTACTTTTGAAAAATTTAATCCTCAAAGATTTTTAGCAAGGTGAAATGACATAAGCTTCATTCCATGATCATCGGAGTAACAATTACAAAATTGTTCATAAATAAGAGATTAGAAAAGAATTGGATTTTACTTAAAAAAAGTGTATCATGAGGTCCAGATGGCAGTACATGCAATTATGCAATAAGCATTTAACAAGTAAATCGTACATGTAGTTTAGCAAATAAGTTTTTCATGTAATGTAACGAGTAACTTTTGCATGTAATGAACACATAAGTTTCAAATGACACGTTAAGAAAGAGGGGGCGTGTAAGCAAGGATATCGCGCCCGATGACTCGCCCACGGCACTTTAGGTCCCGCTGCTTCTTCCTTATCTGTAACACCCTAGTTTACCTTATTGATGATTCTTATACGATTCTATTATCTTCTTAGACTAAAGTGAATTAGGTGATACAGATGTGGTCTACTTGATCTTTTAGATATTCTGTGGCATTAAAATTATTTGATAGAGGCTTTCTTGATTTCGGGCAAAGAAAAGATTCTTCAAAATTTTGAGGATCAAAGTGCAATTATTATAAAGGAAAGGACCAATCTTTGGTGGACGTATATTAAATAGATTATACATTTTATGACTGAATTGGAAGGTGGATATCAAGTCTAGTGGACTGAACTGCACGTTTCATAAACGTTTGGGGTCAAATTGTAAAACTAAAAAGGTACAAGGACCAAATTGTAATTTTTGAGGAAATGATATTGCTGGATGATAAGAAGCAGATTAAAGATTACACCTCCTTCTTGCCACAGTGCTGCATGGTTTGAAAGAATTTCTCCACACCTCATCACCACCTCTTCATCTCATAGTTACACCTCAACCCCTTGATGCCTTCTTTTTGCCAACACCTCACCTCATTACAGGAATCTAGAGACCTCAAAAGCCCCTTCATTTCAAGTTAGAAGTAACCTTTTGCTAAAAAATCGAAATAAGAAACCTTTCAAAAGAGATGTTCCTCAACTTTAACAAAAAATGTAGATTGTGCAGTGTTGGTATAACTCTAATTTGAGGGGCCAAATGATATCCAAATTGAGTGTAACCGGTCTTCATATCTTCCTAAGAGGTATAGTAATACCATGGTAGTTTTATTTTCTACCCATAAGTTCGGAGTTGCTCACACAGTCCATCTAACCAAGACGCATCTGCACAGAGCCAAAATCTGCTACTAGGAGAGTTTTTGCTAGCTTTGAATTGGAACTTGGTTCCTTCATCACTCTCAATGATAGGAAACTAATTCTAATGTATATAGTGATAATTTGAGATGAAATTATTTCTGGGTTATTGACTTGGTAGTTAGATTATGACCTTCAAGTTAAGAATATTATTTTCTGAATTTCAGGTTCTGCTTTCGATGTTCAAGGCTATAGTTACATGACCAAACATATGAATTAGACTATGTTGAATTTTCTGAAATAACTTAATTATGTTTTGAACGTTTCTACAAAATTTCATAAATATTGGAGTTCTGTGGATTTTTCTAAAAATCGTTGAATACAACTGTTAGTCTATTTGGCGGAATTGACAAATGCTACAGTTTTGAGGGTATTTGATAAATCTGGAAATTTTTGTTTGCTCTGAAACTTTTACAGTAGATATATACATGTGTTACGACGATTTCATCCAAATTTGGGATTAGTTCAAGAAACAGGAGATTTTATAAAAATATTTGAATTAAGACTGCCTGTCCTGGAAAAAATATTTTCGTACAACCATGTTTTGGTGATGAAATCACCACCTTAATAAATTCGATTAATTCTGAAATTTTATGGCATGTTATTCAACCTTATTCCCCTGTTAATATGAAATTTAAGAGTAAAATTGTACTTTGAGAATTTGTAAGAATTTTCGTAGTGAAGCTGTTCCGATAAGTAGCTTGAAGCGCATTTTAATTAAACCACCAATATGTCTAGTGTGTATATATATAATGTGACTTATGAGTTTTGGTTAGGTTAAAGTATCATAGTTTAAGAATATGATAGCGTGTTTGTATAGCAGGATATATCTCTGGTTCGAATAAGACACGAGGAGACGACGTCGGGTTGTAACTGTGAGGGTTCTAATTCCTTCTTATTGCTTGAATTTGCTTTACCCGATTTGTTTTTGTTTGATTGCCTTGTTTCGTTTCTACAAATATCTAATCGGTATCTTGATGGTTGGTTCGTGATGATTGTTGATTTCTAAATATCCCGTTCGGCTCAATATCTTGTTATCCTCGATGATGATTCTTTTTGCATCTATAATACATGTCTTCGGTCCAATCGGTGTCAATTCCCTTATGCCTTGTCGTACCAATATCGAGTTCGTATCTTTCACCTTCTCATTGAGACCATTGTAATTCTTGGCTCCACTCTGTTGGCTAAGGGAGCTAAGTGCTACGATGTGGGAGCCACCTCTTGAGGTTTCGGCGCAAACTGCTACACGGTGGGAGCCACCTCTAGAGTCCCGATGTCTGACATCCATCCATGATATGTCTCTTTTCTTGATATAAAGCTTTGATTCTTAAAGACAGAGTGAAGGGAGCTAAGTGCTACACCGTGGGATCCACCTCTCGAGGCTTCGGCACAAAGTGCTACACGGTGGGAGCCACCTCTAGAGTCCCAACACTTGAAACCATATGGTATGCATTGAAAGGTGTGAAGTCTCCAGCTGGTCTGGGACAGTGGGGAGATGGAGCACAATCGTTTGACATGAGTTGTTCCCTTCGTTCTTAATTTGTTTGGATACTCGATTGTTTGCCCTTCTGATATCTTGAATGATTCATTTACTTGCCTATATATATGCTTGTTTCTAGTATAATCTTCCCCAGTAGATTCCACTTTAAAGATAAAAGGTAAAGCAAACCGTTAGCCTACCTCACTAGGTCATTCGAACCATTTGGACTCAACCCTCCTTCATTCTTCCTTTTCAGATGAGCTTAGTAGGTCGGGTACCAAGGGAGAAATGAGCAGTAAAGGAAGCATTGGTTCGTTGTTGTTAGAGGGAGTTATGTTTTGGGATGTATGATTGGGTATGTAAGATTGATGAGAAATTTATTGTTGATTTATTTGGAATGTAAAAGTTTAGTTTTAGTAGATGACGTATTGTAAAGTTCTGATGCTTGGCGCCGGTTCGAGAAGGGACGGTCTCCCAGATCGAGCTGGCTTCACGGTGTGGCGGTCCACCCTAGGTGGTCGGTGGGCGCCACATCATCACCCCTGAACACACGGCTTAAAAGCCATCACCTTATACCTCCCCACAAAGGCTCGCGATGTCTGATTGGTCAATCCTAAATATGCCACACGATCTAGTACCCACTCACCCTTAGAACACTCCGTCTTTAGATGTTGGGATTTGGCCATGAATAGCAGGAACCGTTTAAGAACGCAAGCCCATGCTTGATCAACGGAACTCTGCCTTATCCATGCCCGACACTTTGGCCCGACACTTAACCAGTTAATATGCAACACGTATCACTTGAATGTAGTCACGATGTATGATCACGATACAAGAGCCACACGATGGAGTAATTTCACGAAATCCATGAAACCGATGTTTACTTTGAAATCAGTCTTGCAAAAATATGCATTTGAAACAAGTATGGAAATTTTCTTTAAAATCATTCTTGCATGCAATCAAGAAAATTGTCACTCTTAAGTTACTAAGGTAACATTGAAAGTTTTGAACTTCAATTTCTTTGGAACGAGAAAACACGATCGAAAATATATAGGTATATATATGTAATTATATATATACATGATGAATACACTTCCTTCCAGTTTTGGAAATCATAGATATAGTTTTCGGGTGGCAACTCACCCTAAGCTTTGAAATTATTCTGCGTAGTCCTCTAGCGGGTCACCACCACCACCTGCTAACCTAAGAATCATATTAGGACCCTATTCTCCACACTCGGTCTTAATCTCTCCGACTTAATCTATATAATACTATAAACTACATGATTACGCATAATTACCACATTCTCTAAAATTATGCTATAATCAAACAAACTCAAAGGATGACAAAAAAAAAACTCAAGAAATCAGTTTTGCGCAACTGTAGTTCGAAAATTGTTAAAATTCGTAGAAAAATATTTTATCTTTAAAAGTTTTCAGAAATGTTAATCACTTGTTGAAAGTGGTTACATAATTCAAAATCAATTAACACTCTAAAGCAGGTGTTTCAATCATCAAAACCCAGCTGAACTAAAACAGTTCTAACCCAGACCAGCTGCATTTCAACATTTTTTATAAAATACCCTATTTATCAAAAAATTACCAAATTTATATGTAACATTTCCGAAAGACGCAAGATAGTCCAGTAAATGTTTCAAAGCTAAATAAAATCTGTAAATACTGAAAGTGAAGCTCCAAACACCATATTTCTGAAAACGAGTGAATCACTGACAGCAGTTGTTTGCCAATTTTTATAAAATTCATCAAACCTCCAAAAATGTTGAAATTTTTTAGAGACTCACTAAACATGCACAGGTATATACAATAAATGTTTTGAAGAATAACTCTTTTATCTTATCACTCAAAACATTTCGAAATCTAAGATAAGTTTCTTGGAACAATTGTGTCATCAACATGCATGTGAACTCTTCTTCCATAAAACATCAAGACTAACAATTAAACACTAGAATCAAAGATAAAACTCATGGATCTAGCTATTTAAATGTACATGCAATACTATATACTCTAGAGCTTAGACTCTCTTACTAAATCACAAATGGGTTTCCAAATAATACCTTGATTTAAGCTCCTTATGAAGAAAATGTGGTAGAGAGGAAGAGTGTAGTGTGTGTATTTATGCAGCCATGGGAGTGATGACCTCCTTTCTCACCCCTTTTCTTTTCTTTTTTGCCTTGAATGGGAGAGTATAAGATGAAAGGTCTCTAAGACCTATATATAGACCTAGCTTGAGGACTTCTGTGCAATTCTTTTATATCTTCTCTTTTCTTCATTTCTTTTGATTTTTCTTTTCAATCCCTAAACTCAATCATGTACCATTCAAGTCCCACATAGATATCATCAAATAGCTAAGGTCTTCTTCTTGTCAAAATCATGTTAATACTATTATATAATAAATTAAGTAATCTAATTTCTTAGGAATAATGTGATGATCCCATTATTCTAATTTTTTTAGATAATAATAATAATAACCTTTAATTAGTAACTATATCGACTAAAGTAATGTCGACTCTCTCAATAAGTATACTAATCAAGAAAACACTAGATTGCTACATTCTCCTAATTTTAAAATAATCACTCAAAATGCACATACAAAATATATAAGAGGATGATATTGCTCGACAATATGAGGGGTATCAAATAACTTGATAAATCTAAAACTCAAACAATAATTCAACTATTGAATCATTATCTAATAAACTATAACTGTTTAAAAAATTAAATAGTAATTGGCATGAAAGGTTGAATACATTATTTTAACAAAACTAACTTAATTGGAAATTGAAATTTAAATAATAGTGTAACTAAATAAACTCTTATGTAAATTGATGCTTCACTTACATGTTGTCTGGTTAATTTTGATGGATTAAGTGCTTCTTTTTTTCTTTTCCTTCATTGAGTTATAGGTGTACTTAAAATAGTCTTGTCATCATGGTTCAAAAATTAAATACTTCTACTAGTATTTCTTGTTTCTTATTTTTGATTCATTTTTGTTATTTCTTCATTTTATAAAGTCATATTACATGTTTTTTCTCAAAAATCATTTAACTTCTCTCCATTTTGAAAATCAATTTCATTCTCTTTAAGTCACAATAGGTTTGCGTAGATGATATTTTATTTTTTAGTTTGCTTTGGTTCTATTGAATGTGTTTTTTTCATTTATAAGATTTTATTTTATTGATAAAATAAAGAAGAAGTAATACACCTATGTTGCATGTAAATAGTGAATACACATAATAGAAAAAACAATTAAAACATAGTGAGGAATATTTTTTTTCTTTCCTTAACCTGATAGTTGTTGTTATCGTGTTTTCATTTTCAATTGCTAATTCTATTTCTCGAAACAAAGCGCTAGTCATATTTATAATAAATACTTTTTTTTATTAATATGGATAATTTGTTTAAATGTATTTGGTATAGTGTTAGCCATTATCGCTAATGTTTCCAATACTTATTTTTGTTAAAATATTAGTCATGTTTAGTTATGTTTTCAATTTTTTTTTTAAAGAATTATAATTTTCTGAAAATTTCATCCACAAAACATTATAGTTTTCACATTAATCATGTTTATTTATTGTTAGGAAATTTCTTGTTAGATGTTTTGATGATGACAATTAGGATTTTATGTTAGATCCCAAAATATGTAAATTTGATTTTATTAGAAATCTTGTATAGGCTTTGACCATTAGATTTGTATAGGCTTTATTTATTTTCTTTATAGTCTGTTAGGCTAACTAGTCTTAGACTAAGCGTCTGATAATTTCCGAGTGAGCTTATCAGTAGTTAGGTCTGAAGATTCAAACGTCTGAAGACTGAATGAAGATGAAATTTTCCAAGTGTCCAAGCATTGATTAAGGACAGAAATCATTCGGTAGCGATTGAGCGTCTATCAATGACCAAATGTCACCTGAATTTATTTCTAAGTCCAGAACGAGCTTAATGCAAATTTTCTCAGTTCATTAATTGCCAACGGGCATTTAATTCAAATGCATTAGATGCTGATAAGAGCATTAATTGTGATAAGCTCTTCAGGACGTACGGAGAAGCCACCCCATGGGACTGTCAACATTTCAGAGACTGCCGCACCAAATTTTGTGCAGCAGATTTTCAGGAAAAAAGGACAAAAGTTGTTCACTTGCGAAAGTGAGAGACACGCGCCTGTGTATGTGTTAAGCGGACACTTTTTCCAAAAATGTCTATAAATAGACTTCAGCAACAAGCCAAAATCAGAGATTCACCACAGTACAAGCTTAGAAGCCGAAACTCCGTTGCATTGAAGTCTCCAACCTTAACTTTCAGAAAAGCCAGAATATTCAAGCAAATATTTTCCTTGCTTTCATCAATCACTGAAACAGTCAACCAATATCTCAAATCTCTTCATAGAAGAACCTTAAATTACTATTGAGATATTCCAAGTTGTTTGAACTTTTTCAAAATCAAACAAACCATTAGAAAACCTCATCCAAGCCTCGCGATTTGTGTGAAGTCAAAGTTGGATACTTGCATTATTTCTGGGTAAAAGACATAAGAGGATAGAAGTGTCTTGTAGCCAAAATCTGAGTGACCAAGGAGCTCAAGTCATCAACATCCATCTCTCCCTAATTTGTTGAGGATTTTGTGTGATTCTTTGAGAATCATTTTAGTGGATTGCCTCCAAGTGTTCGAGGAGAAGAAGGACGTAATTGAGATTACACCACCCAACGAACCTTACAAATATTGTGTTCTTTATTTTAATGTTAATTTTATTTCTATCATATTATTACATATATCAGTTAAGTAAACACATTCACAAAGCTAGGTAACTAAAGAAAACTTTGTAACGCTAAAACCTTTTAAAAAGAAGACTAAAAATCATTTCACTGTGTTAACCCTGATTAAAGAACTGAACGCTTAAACCTACTTGGTTAAAATATTCAAATATTGAGTCTAAGTTAATCTTTTCAAAACAGTCTTCAAGTAGACGCTCAACCAAGCGCTTACTTTTCAAGTGTCCAAACTGATTTTAATACGAAAATTTTTGAAGTCGAAAAAGACTTTAGGGTTTATTCAACCCCCCCCCCCCCTTTTAGACCCTTTTGTATGCCACTTGGGACCAACAAGTGGTATCAGAGCGGTTGAAGTAGAAACATTTTTTAAATTTCCAAGCATAATTGCTTGTTTAGATCTTTCTTTTAAATTTTGGTTACTTTAAAATCTTTTATGGCATTCGCTAAAGTTCCTAAGTTGACTGAGTCAGATTATGACTCATGGAAGGTCAAAGATTTTACTTATTTGTGTTTATGCGATGATGAAATGTGTGATATCATTTCAGATGGACCTATTCAGATTTACAAGGTCATCACTAGAGTGCCTGGAGCCATAGAAGCTACTCCAGATGGCTTTGTTTAGAAGCCAAAGCAAGAATGGTCTACAGATGAGCGTCGGAGAGCTAAACTAGACAATGTTGGTGGGAACTCTCTATATACTCTCATCGGTGACAACGACAACTTATTCAACAAGGTCAAATCGTGTAATACGACTAAGGAAATATGGGATTAACTAGCTACTATATGTGGTGGTTCAACACAAATCAACAAGAACAAGCTTTCGATTGCCAAGGAAAGATTTAACAATTTTAAGATGTTGCCCAACGAGACGCTAGAGCAATTGGACATAAGATTTACAGCTTTTGTGACGGAACTTACATCTTTAGGCATGGATTTGGAAGAGAGGGAAATGATGGTTAAGATTTTTAGAAGTCTACCTAGTAAATTTTTGACGAAGATAACAACAATGAGTGAATCGAACATGTTGGATCTCCTAACTCTAGAAGATGCCTTTTCAGAGCTCAAAGCATTTGAGTTTGAGTTGAATTCAGCAAGTGATGTTGTGAGCAGTCCAGTGATAGAATCTAGAGTGCTTATATCATCAATCAAGGGTAAATCGAGTAACAACGGGAAAGTGTCAGATATCAGTGAGGATGAGGAACTAGCGCTACTGAACAGATTCAGAAAGTTTTTAAGATATGAAAAGAAAGGAAATGATCCTAAGTATCAAGGACAGAATTCTTTCCAAGCGCCTCCTCCAGTTCAACAACTGTACCAAGCGCCTCAATATTCTGTTGTTGGTTTCGTTTGAAAAAGCATAAACGCAGCGGAAGGGATTTCAAAAATTAAAAACGAAAACCCAATTGGTACTCTAATTTGCATAATTGAATCTAAAAGCGTATAACGAATAAAACTTTGTTGGTCCCAAGTGGCATACGAAAGGGCCTGGAAGGGGGGGGGGGTGTAAATAGACCCTGAAGTCTTTTTTTCGACTTCAAAAAGTTTCGTATTAAAATGGTTTTGGACGCTTGAAATGTAGACGCTTGATTGAGCGTTTACTTGAAATATCGACGCTTAGGCTAAGCGTCTGATGCAGACTGTCTTTAGAAAGTTAACTTATACTTCAAGATTTGAATACTTTAACCAAGTAGGTTTAAGCGTTCAGTTTTTTAATCAGTGTTAGCACAACGGAATAATTTTAGAGTCTTCTCTTTTTGGAAATCTTTAGCGTCACAAGTTGTTTCTTAGTTGCTTAGCATTTGGTTGTGTTTTACTTAATCAATTTATGCAATGATATGATAGATAAGAGAATTGACTGTAAAGTAAATGACACAATATTTGTAAGGCTCGTTAGGTGGTGTAATCCCAACTACGTCATTCTTCTCCTTGAACACTCGGAAGCAATCCACTAAAATGATTCTCAAAGAATCACACAGAATCTTCTACAAATTAGGGAGAGATAGGTGTCGATGACTTGAGCTCCTTGATCACACAGATTTCTGCTCCAAATCATTTCAATCCCCTTGCTTCTTTCACCTAGAAATAATGCAAGTATCCAACTTCGACTTCACACAGATCGCGAGCCTTGGAGGGGGTTTTCTAAATGGTTTGTTTGATTTTGATGAAGTTCAAACAACTGGAAATATCTCAATAGTAATGTAGTTTCTTTGAAAAGAATGTTTGAGATATTGGTTGACTGTCTTAGGAATTGAAGAAAAGCAAAGAGAATGTTTTCTTGAATATTCTGGCTTTTCTGAGAGTTTAAGGAATGAGACTTCAATGCAACAGCAATTTGGCTTGAAAATTGATTGAATATTTGGATTGTTGTTGAAGTCCTATTTATAGGCATTCTTGGAGAAAGTGTCCGTTTGACACATGCACAAGCGCGTGTCTCTCACTTCCGCGAGTGAACAACTTTTGTCTTTTTTCCTGAAAATCTGCTGCATAAAAGTTGGTGCTGCAGTCTATGAATAGTTGACAGTCTAATAGGGTGGCTTCTCCGTACGTCTGAAAGTGCTTATCACATTTAATGCTCTTATCAGCATTTAATGCATTTGAATTAAATGCCCGTTGGCACTTAATGCGTTGAGAATATTTGCATTAAACTTCTTCCAGACTTAGAAATAGATTCAGGTGAAATCAGTCATTCATGGACGCTTATCCATCCTTGAATCACTTCTGTCCTATAAGGTGACGCTTGATATAGCTGGTCATTTGGACACTTGGAGACTTTATCTTCATTCAAACTTCAGACGCTTGAGTCTTCAAACTTTATCACTGACAAACTCAGTAAGAAATTATCAAATGCTTAGCCTAAGACTACTTAGCCTAACAATCTAGAATAAAAACAAAACAAAGCCTATAAAGCCCATTACAAATCTAACGCTTCAAAGCTTATACATGATTTCTACTAAAATCAAACTTACATATTTTGGGGTCTAACATAAAGTTCTAATTGTCATCATCAAAACATCTAACATGAAATTCCCAACAATTTCCCTCTTTTTGATGTTGGCAATACTTACTCTTTTAGTTCAAGAGTTAGATAGCCAAAATAAAAGTTAGCTTTGGTTAGATAACGTTAGTTACGCTTCAACGAGATGATTCAGCTGAAAATGTATTTTATATATATCAATGATTACACACATTCAACTGAACAAAAATTTTATACGAGACAAGAATGTAGATAATGTAAATCAAAGAAACCTTAATGACTTGGTCTAACTTTGTATCGCTTGGGCATTTCAGCTTGGATAGCTTCAGTTAGGTTATCTTCCAAAGTCATCATCGCTTCATGATCTTTGTCGATTATGAGCTTATTTTCTTCCTTTTGTCTCTTCTTGAAAGCAGCAAAGTGCTTGTCCCAATCAGTTGGGTCAATATCAATATACCTTAGGTAAATTCTGAAAGTTCGGTTGAAGTCAGACATCTGCCTTTCTTCAGCTATAATTCTTGGATCTGTAGGTTCTGGAATAGATGCTCTTTGAAGAGGGATGTCAAACTGTTCAAGCAGTGCTTGAGAAGGTATTGGTAGATTTGGATACAGTGCTCTTAGAGGTTCTCTTAGCATTCTACTAGGTGCTCCAGCAGAATCACTTACCCTAACAACAATTATCCAAGATGGAAGACTTAGTGCAGAAGGAGGAGATAGTAGCTGACGCTTCGAAGGCGGAGGAGGTTCTTGAGCACTTGAACTGGACGCTTTCCTCAGCTTTCCTTTCCTTTTCTCTTCCCCCTTATTGCCATCATCACTCTTCAGAAAATGTTCTGTGAGTAAACTGACCTGATGAGCAATTTGAGACATAGAATCTGTAAGATCATCCAGACGCTTGTCGAAACGTTCCTGCAAAGCGAGGATCTTAG
The DNA here is from genome assembly GCA_019426215.1 of Buddleja alternifolia. Lineage (NCBI taxonomy): Eukaryota > Viridiplantae > Streptophyta > Magnoliopsida > Lamiales > Scrophulariaceae > Buddleja > Buddleja alternifolia. The sequence continues at coordinate 127,296 of WHWC01000382.1, read as the reverse complement.
CACTGGTAGCATCATTCAATGAGGTCTCTAAGGAGTCTAGACCCTTTTCAAATTGTTCTTTCATGGCTAGTTGGTTGGCTCGAGTAGCGTCACTCATTTCTTGAAATTCTTTTTGACACTCACCAACAGCTGCTTGAGCAGAACCTTTCATATGACCTATTTGAGCGTTCAAGATTTGGGATTCAATCTTTTCTAAATCGGTCTTAATCCAGTGAAGAGATTCTTCATTGTGAGTAGCTTGATTGCTTTTCTCCTCTAATAAAGATTTCAGCAAAGGTCCAAACGTTTGACTCACATCTGATGGAACTGCTTGAGGAGCTGGTCGCTTGAATCTGGATGTATGCTTGAGTGAGTCAAGGGGAGCTTGATATGCAGGATCAAAAATTATACCGTGTACATTAATTGAGAGATCCTCAGCACTATCAGCAGCAACAGAATCAACGAGTTCAGGAGCGTCAGAAATATCTTCTGGTGGAGACGCTTGAACTGGTTCTTCAGTAGATGCTGGAATACTTGCAACTTCTGCTGGTTCAAATACCTCAACCAACTTAGTAGATTCGTCTTCAAGCACTAATTCTGGTTGGCAAAAATCATCGAATTGAAAGTTCCAATTTGCTGCATCAACAAAAGAATTGGAAGCGGTTTCCAGAAGTTCAGTAAGATGTTGAAGAGAAAAGCAAGTACCTTGAATGAATGTGCGAAATGGACTATCTATGGCCCTGATGTATATGGGACCAATGATATCCAGCACATAATTCAGGAAGACTTTAGACAGCAATTGGCAGATAGAGAAAATTGCATCTGGGCAATAATCTCTAGAAAATCCAATCAATCTATCTGTTGGAAGATGTTGGAGATGTTGAGATTCAGGTACGTACGAATTGTAGTATTCCTCTAGATAAGGATAGATAGCTTGAGTCAGTCCCTGATTTCTTTCCAGCAGTGAGAGGACAAACTTATAGTGATTTAGTACCTCTTTGCGAATAGAAGGGAGCAATGGATATCCTCGAAATGAGTAGAGTACTGAGCCGTTCCATTGTCTGAGATTTGCAGTGAAGATGCTGTCAAAAAGAGATAGGGGAGTCATAATCTTCACCATCAAATTAAGATTATCTTCGCAGTGGCTTGGAGCGAGATTCAAGCAAGATACGGAAGAACTTCCACTGGTAGATGTTTGAGCGTTGAAATGGAGAGGAGTAATGGACAATCTGTGAAGCTCTTGACGCAAACATTGCTCAATCTGATGTTGAATGATTGGGAGCTTGAGAACTGGTCCAACTCTCTGTTGACGCTTCGTTAGGCAATACTTGGCGAATTGACACTTCTTGTCATGCATGCCTATGCCAAATAAGTGGGGAGCTTGAACTAATTCTGTGAAAGTATATCGATGACCCACATACACTTCCACCCAGTTGACTTCAGTCAAACAGTAGTCTGGTCCAACATTGACCATAGCTCGAATGCCTTCATGATGAATATCTCTAATAGATTCAAAGCGATATATATCAGTCTGATAGTTAGCATACTAGACGCTATCAAAGTATGCATCAGCTTCAGTCTGGAGCAAATCCGTCAGAGATTCGAGACGCTCACCGGCATGAACCCCTTTATTCTTCCACAATTGAAGAGGATTGGCAGACTTTTTGTTCTCAGCACTGTTTGCTATAAGAGGAAAATGTGTGTGACCTTCTCTGTTTAAGACTTTCTCAGAAGGGATGAGAAACTCTGGTCGAAAAGGATCATATACTCTGATGTTGTAGTCTCTCAGAGCAAGACCAGTTGACTTACTGTGCCCATAGTCTAGGTAGTAGGCCAAATCCACATTGTACCTAGAAGTTCTACCTCCTTGCCTAGCGGTTGACACTATATCCCTGATCTTATTGTCAGTGTCAATCAGCAGGGCAATCTCATTCTCAGCAGCAATGTATCTTTCTTCATTATAGCCTGCAGGAATGAAATCTTCTTCGAGCGCTAGGGGCATATAGTTGATTGAATGATCAATCGTCTTCAGCGTGTCCAACTTGAAGAAGTACCTTAGCTTTGTAACGTCTTCAGCAACGCTCTGACCTTCTGAGTGTGCCTCTGTTATAGCCGGAACAGGAATTGATGTTTGAACCTCTTTGGGAGCAGGTTCCTCAGTTGCAATTGCAGCAGCTTCTACGGCAACGTCTTTGGCAATAGCCACAACTTCTGTCATCTCAACATCTAAGTGGACGTCTGTTGATGCTTCAGCAGCAACTGGAACTAAAGCTGTAATACATGAACTATCCTCTATAAGAGCAGGATCTTCTACAGATTTAGGAATAGAAATGTTGTGGGAAGAAATAAACTTACCCTGAGAACTTGTCTCAACAACAATGTGAGCGCTTAGCTCAACAGCAGCAGCTTGAGTGCTTGGCTCAACCATCTCAGGCTTCTCAGGAACAGATGCAGCTTAACGCTTGCTTGTCCTGGGATTCTTAAAGATCTTCCTTACATTGATTCCTTCAATGGGCGTGAGCTTTTGAGCGGGAGGAGCAACAGCTGGTTCCTCAAAGTCTATTTGTTTAGTGATGCCTTCCAGCTTTCTCCGCATGAGAGGTAACTTGTCCTCTGCATCTTCATCACTCTTTTGGGGAGAGGGAACAACTTGAGCCTTGGGCTTTCTGGGAGCCCTCTTCTTTGTTGTAGCCGGACGCTTCACGGCTTCTTCTAGAACTGGACGCTCAGCTTCCTCATCGGACGCTTGACGTACTTCCAGACGCTCAGATAGTGGCCTACCAGCACCACCAACTTTGGGAGGATTGAAGAGATTACTCAGAATCCTTTTTCCCATCAACTTGGTCTTATTCAGCGGTTGACCATACGAGTATATACACTCTGATTTGTACAGCAGGTCACTCAGAACAAGCCCATAAGGTTTATAATGGTCGCTTAAACAGTCCCGAAACCTTCCAAAAATATACTCACTCCAGTTGATCTTGATGTTGAGGAGTATCGCCATCATCATCTGAAATTGTACTGGGTTTACCTTATCAAAGGTACCCACTCTGCATTCTATGATCTTGCTGCAGAAATCAGCCAACAGCTGGTATTTCGATACCAGTTCTTTCTTTTCAAAATACTGTGTGTAGGGTACACCGTCGTAAGCACTCATGGTTGTCCATGTTTCCTTGATTTGATCCAAAGTAATGTAGTCCAATGCCTCACCCTCGTTTGGGAGATTGAAGTTCTTAGCAATAGAGGCAGCAAATAAAATAAATTCCTTGGAAGGCTCCTTCTTGGATAGAGGAATTAGACAAGAGATAGATTTCTTGTCCTCTGAGAGTTTAGCAGTTTTCCAAAAGGTGTCAACTTTCGTCGAAAACAGATAGGAATATTGAGTCAAGAATATTTTAAGCCCAGCCTTGACTACCAAGTCCTTCATATCTGTCAGGTTGATTTGAGGATGTTCATAAATAAATTTTCAATCGACAACAAGGCCTTCAGTAACCTTGATGGTAGGCTTGGTGGAAGTAGCAGAAGATTTCTTTGGTGCCATTTTTAGTGAAAGAGATGAACTGAGATTTTCTTTTTGCTTTGAGAGAGAGAGAGGGAAAGTAAGATTTGCAGAAAGCTTTGAGTGAAAGTGAATGATTTGTCTGCAGAAATTGTGTTTTAAAAGACACAGTAATGAATTTTTGAAACTTGTGTTCTCTAGTCTCTCTCTAGTCTCTGCAGGATTTAGACACGTGTAAAGAGTTTTAATCTTTGCCATGAATTCATTAACTGCGGACGCGAGTTTTGTGTACGAGAGAGAAGTTACATTTGGTAATTCCCATATATAAAGATTTGACATCCGAGTTAAAATTTTAAAAACGTTTGGCATTTTCAGAGTGTAACACACACGCCTGATGGTACACTGACACATACACAAACACGTGCTATCCCTGAACCGTCATTTTGAAAAGGTTTTGATTACCCGTCAGTTTGATGTGATAGAAGTGTGTGAATACAGTACACAATAGACTGTTGAGTCTATCCACTACTTCAAGAAGCGTGTTTTAAAAACATTTTTTATATTAAGTGTTGAATGAAATTGGTTCAACGCTTAACTGATACCACTGGTTGGTATAACACTTCTTAGTATTTATTATAACTGTGGTAATATCGACGCTTGAGATCAAAGTCCTTTTTTATGTTTGAGCGTCCAATATTTTATGCATAAATAATACTGAGCGTTGATGATCATGCATCTGAAAATTTTGATCATTGACGCTTACAGTTATATTCAAGTACAATTTTAAGGTTCCCCCTAAATTTGATAACTTGTACAAATTTTTTTAAGAAAATCTTTTAGACATAAATCAAGTGGATCCCCCCTAAATTATATGTCTAATAAAGTATGATGCAAAATGATTAAGCATTTAAATCAATCATACCTAATTCACTTCTCAAAGTGAGAAAACGTTGTTCGTTGAGCGCTTTGGTGAAGATATCTGCCAATTGTTTGTCAGTTCCAATAAAGTGCATGGAGATATCTTTCTTTTGAAAATGGTCATGAAGGAAATGGTATCTAATGTCATTATGTTTAGTTCTGGAATGGAGAACGGGGTTTTGAGTCATGGCGAGAGCGCTTTGGTTATCACAATGAATGGGGGTTAGACCTAGGATTATACCATAATCTCTTAGTTGTTGCCTCATCCATAACACTTGTGCACAACAACTTCCTGCAGCTACATACTCAGCTTCGGCTATGGAGGTAGCTATGGATTGTTGTTTCTTACTATGCCATGAAACTAACCTATCACCTAGAAATTGACATGGACCACTAGTACTCTTACGATCTATTTTGCAACCTACAAAATCTGCATCTGAGTAACCAATTAGTTCAAAAGGAGAATCCCTAGGATACCATAATCCCACATTTTGTGTGCCTTTTAGGTATTTAAGGATCTTCTTGGCAGCAATTAAGTGTGACTCTTTAGGATCAGCTTGAAATCGTGCACACATGCATGCCAAAAACATAATATCAGGTCTACTGGCAGTAAGATAAAGAAGTGATCCAATGATACCTCTATAATTAGTGATATCTACTTTCTTTCCACTTTCATCTTTATCTAACTTAAGCATTTGGCTCATTGGAATTTTTGAATATGATGCATTCTCCATACCAAATTTCTTAATCATATCTCTTGTATATTTAGCTTGGTTAATAAATATGCCATTAGGGAGTTGTTTAACTTGTATTCCTAAGAAGAAAATTAATTCACCCATCATGCTCATTTGAAATTGTTCTTGCATCATTTTCGAAAATTTCTCACACAGATACTTGTTAGTAGAGCCAAATATAATATCATCAACATAAATTTGGACTAAGAGAAAATCTTTGTTATTGGTAAATTTAAATAAAGTTGTATCAACGCTGCCTTTTGAAAAGCCTTTACCAATAAGAAAGATAGAGAGAGTGTCATACCATGCTCGGGGTGCTTGCTTAAGCCCATAAAGTGCTTTGTCTAGCTTGCAAACCATACCCTTACCATGGTTGTTGATGAATCCGGTGGTTGCTCCACATATACTTCTTCTTGGAGTTTACCATTCAGGAAGGCACTCTTCACGTCCATCTGATATACCATAAACTTGTGAACACTGCATATGCTAGAAACACGCGGATTGCTTCAAGACGGGCGACAGGAGCATGTGTCTCATCAAAGTCAATACCCTCTTCTTGGCAATATCCTTGAGCTACGAGTCTGGCCCTGGTTCTTATTACAATGCCATTCTCATCCACCTTGTTTCTATAAACCCATCTAGTTCCAATAACTCCTTGGTGAGTTGGTCTTGCTACTAGCGTCCAAACCTTACTACACTCAATCGGATTAAGCTCTTCTTGCATGGCTTCAATCCAACTTGGATCACTTAGCGCTTCATCCACTTTCTTAGGTTCCATTTGAGATAGAAAGCTTGCGAACATGGCCTCATTGAATGTAGTGGCTCTAGTCCTAACAGGCGCTCCAATATCTCCAATAATCTGCTCAGGTAGATGATCACGCAGCCATAGTCTATCTGTTTGGAAAGGGTTAAAAGGTTGAACAGGCGCTTGACGATCAGAAGCTTGACTACCTTCTTGCGTAGGCGCTTCAAGTTCACAAATCCTTGTTTGCTCTTAATGATCACTCTCTTCATGATCATCAGCATTTCTTACATTGTTATCCAGAGTAACCTCACGAGTAATCTTAGGAGGTGGCACTGAGATCTCATCATCGTCGTCACTGTCATCATTAATGGTGATCTTAGACGCTTGATGACATAGATATTCAACTCCTACATCATTTATATTAACCTTACTCGGTTCTTGGTTAACATCATAAAAAATAACATGAATAAATTCCTCAACCTTCGATTTGATCTTATTTAGGATGCGAAAATTCTTTCCATTCTTGGAGTAGCCTAGAAAGATTCTCCCATCTGCTTTAGGATCAAATGTGTTTAGGCTTTGGGATCCATTATTATGGATAAAGCATTTAGAACCAAAGACGTGAAAATATGAAACATTTGGCTTACGTCCCTTCCATAGTGCATATGGAGTTTTCCCATGCTTTTTGTTGATCATGCAACGGTTTTGAGTATAACATGCAGTATTGATCGCTTCAGCCCAAAACCTAGGAGCAAGCTTGGACTCTGCTAACATAGTCCTAGCGGCTTCTTTGAGCGTTCTGTTCCGGCGCTCAGCAACACCATTCTCCTGGGGAGTTCTGGGAGCTGAATACTCATGATGTATTTCATTCTCTACACAAAACTTCTCAACAATCTTGTTAGTAAACTCAGTACCGTGATCGCTTCTTATTCTTGCAACCTTAAGATTTTTCAATGTTTGAAGTTGCCGAATAAGTGTTGTTAACTTGTCACATGTCTCATCTTTGGATGAAAGAAATTCCACCCAAGTAAATCGAGAGAAATCATCTACTATCACCAAAGTATACTTTTTACTGCTTACACTGATCATTTGAACAGGCCCAAATAAATCAATGTGAAGTAGTTCAAGTTTTCTAGAGGTAGATAGATGAGGTTTTCTCTTGAACGATGACTTGACTTGTTTGCCCATTTGACAAGCGTCATAAAGGCGATCCTTGTGAAATGGTCCTTTTGGTAATCCCTCTACGAGATTTAGATTTATAAGCTGAGAGATTGTCTAAAAGTTGAGGTGGTTCATTTTTCTATGCCATAACCAACCCATTTTAGATTCATTTTTAGCAACAAAACATGTTGGGTTGTTATCAAGTGTTGAACCCCAATCTTCCAAATATACGTTGTTAGTTCTTTTTCCTTTCAATTTAGTAGACTTAGTCTTAGCGTCATTTATATAGCAACAGTCCCATGAGAATATGACTTCAAAGCCTTTATCACAAAATTGACTTATGCTTAATAAATTGTGCTTTAGATCCTCAACATAATAAACATCACTTATCATGATGTTCCCCCTATGCACAGTACCTATACCTTTTGTTTTACCTTTGGAGTTGTCACCAAATACAATCTGAGGACTATTGGCAGCTCGATAGTTGATCAGAAGATCCTTGGAACTAGTCATGTGCCTTAACGATCCACTATCGAAGTACCACACTGATGTATCGACTCTAGCTCTAGGTACCTGCACTCATAAAGGGAAGTTCTATTTCTGTTTAGGTACCCATTGTTGCTTGGGTCCTCAGGAGACACTTCATTATCTCTAGCCATGAGACAAATAAGCACTGAGTCATCCACTGGCTCATCATCAACACTACTCTCCTCTAAAGACTCCAAATCTTCAGGTGCGGACGCTGGTTCTGATTCCGCTAGCAAACCTTGTTGACGAAGGTTGCTCCTGAATTGGTTTCTATCCACATAATCCTGCCTTGAGGGCTTGGATACATTTGGATAAGGGCAATTTACCTGGTAGTGCCCTGGTTTCCTGCAATTATAACAAAGGTTAGTTTTCATCTTTTGTTCACTTGTTAACCTTACAGTGTGTGGTTTTGAGACCACGGGCGCTGAGAGATTTTGAGTAGACGCTTGGTATTGAGCAGGCACTTGGGGTGAATGAACAGAATACTGAGGCGCTTGGTACTGTTGTTGTACTGGAGCGGGCGCTTGATATGAACTCTGTCCTTGAAGCTTATGACTATTTCCTTTCTTTTCATATCTCAAAAACTTTCTGAATCTATTTAGCAAGGCCAACTCCTCTTCCTCACTGATATCTGAAGCTTTTCCTTTATTACCCGATTTACCCTTTATTGATGCTACGAGCGCTCCAGACTCAATTACTGGACTGCTCACTACATCACTAGCCGAATTCAACTCAAATTCAAATGCTTTGAGCTCTGAAAAAGCATCTTCTGGAGTTAGGCGATCCAATAATATATTTGATTCTATCATAGCTGTTGTCTGCATCAAGAATCTACTGGGTAGACTTCTAAAGATTTTAACCACCATTTCTCGGTTCTGTAAATTCATACCCAAGGATGTGAGTTCCGTAACAAGAGCTGTGAATCTTATGTCCAGTTGCTCTAGAGTCTCATTGGTCAACATCTTAAAGCTATTAAACCTTTCCTTGGCAATGGAAAGTTGGTTCTCTTTAATCTGAGCTGAACCACCACAGATCATGGCTAACTTCCTTAGTTGTGTTGCATGACTTAATCTTGTTAAATAGATTATCATTATCACCAATAGCTGTATACAGAGCATTCCGACCAACATTGTCCAAATTTGCTCTTCGACGCTCATCTGGAGACCATTCTTATTTCAGTTTTTCAACGTAACCATCTGGAGTGTCTTCCGTGGCTCCAGGCGCTCTTGTGATAACTTTATATATTTTGATTGGCCCATCTGAAATAATATCGCACATGTCACCATCACATGAATAGAGATATGTAAATGCTTTGACTTTCCATGTGTCATAATTTGACTCAGTCAGTTTGGGAACTTTAGCAAATGCTATAGAGAATTTTTTTTAAAAGCAACTAGATTCTGAAGAAGGATCTAAACAAGCAGTTATGCTTGGAAATTTTTAAATTTCAACTTTAACCGCTCTGATACCACTTGTTGGTCCCAAATAGCATACGAAAGGGTCTAGAAGGTGAGGGGGGTAGAATAGACTCTGAAGTCTTCTTTTCGACTTCAAAAAGTTTCGTATTAAAATGGTTTTGGAAGCTTGAAATGTAGACGCTTGACTGAGCGTTTACTTGAAATATAGACGCTTAGGCTAAGTGTTTGATGAAGACTGTTTTTAGAAAGTTAACTTAGACTTCAAGATTTGAATACTTTAACCAAGTAGGTTTAAGTGTTTAGTTCTTTAATTAGTGTTAGCACAACGGAATAATTTTAGAGTCTTCTCTTTTTGGAAATCTTTAGCATCACAAGTTGTTTCTTAGTTGCTTAGCATTTGATTGTGTTTTACTTAATCAATTTATGCAATGATATGATAGATAAGAGAATTGACTATAAAGTAAATGACACAATATTTGTAAGGTTCGTTGGGTGGTGTAATCTCAACTACGTCCTTCTTCTTCTTGAACACTCGGAGGCAATCCACTAAAATGATTCTCAAAGAATCACACAGAATCTTCTACAAATTAGGGAGAGATAGATGTCGATGACTTGAGCTCCTTGATCACACAGATTTCTGCTCCAAATCACTTCAATCCCCTTGCTTGTTTCACCCAGAAATAATGCAAGTATCCAACTTCGACTTCACACAGATCGCGAGGCTTGGATGGGGTTTTCTGAACGGTTTGTTTGATTTTGATGAAGTTCAAACAACTGGAAATATCTTAATAGTAATGTAGTATCTTCGAAAAGAATGTATGAGATATTGGTTGACTGTCTCAGGAATAGAAGAAAAGCAAAGAGAATGTTTTCTTGAATAATTTGGCTTTTCTGAGAGTTTAAGGAATGAGACTTCAATGCAACAGCAATTTGGCTTGGAAATTGATTGTATATTAGGCTTGTTGTTGAAGTCCTATTTATAGGCATTCTTGGAGAAAGTGTCTGTTTCACACATGCACAAGCGCGTGTCTCTCACTTCCGCGAGTGAACAACTTTTGTCCTTTTTCCTGAAAATCTTCTGCACAAAAGTTGGTGCTGCAGTCTATGAATAGTTGACAGTCCAATAGGGTGGCTTCTCCGTACGTCTGAAAGTGCTTATCACATTTAATGCTCTTATCAGCATTTAATGCATTTGAATTAAATGCTCGTTGGCACTTAATGCATTGAGAATATTTGCATTAAACTCCTTCCGGACTTAGAAATAGATTCAGGTGAAATCAGTCATTGATGGACGCTTATCCATCCTTGAATCACTTCTGTCCTATAAGGTGACGCTTGATATAGCTGGTCATTTGGACGCTTGGAGACTTTATCTGCATTCAGATTTCAGACGCTTGAGTCTTCAAACTTTATCACTGATAAACTCATTCAGAAATTATCAGACGCTCAGCCTAAGACTACTTAGCCTAACAATCTAGAATAAAAACAAAACAAAGCCTATAAAGCCCATTACAAATCTAACGCTTCAAAGCTTATACATGATTTCTACTAAAATCAAACTTACATATTTTGGGGTTTAACATAAAGTCCTAATTATCATCATCAAAACATCTAACATGAAATTCCTAACAAACTTACTCGTTAATATGAATATGATGATGGAGAAAAAAAAAATTTCTCCTAACTCGAAATACTGAAGCTTCCAAATCTTTAATCCTTTGGTTTGATTCTTCAAACTTGAACAACGAAAATACGTTGTCTCTAAATCGTCACGCATGGATCAACAAATGAAAAATCTCCTTTCGTCTTTCTCTATGGTCGACAGCTAGGTATAGAGGAGGGGAGGAATATTTTTCTTTCTTTTTGAGAGTTGTGTATTCTTCTTCTTTCTTGTTCTAAGTCAATGAGAGGAAACCAAAGGAAGTGGGTAACACCTAGTCAGTCACGTGGCCCACTTCGTAACCGAAACGAAAAGGAATGATAGGATCATTCCGAAACCTTCCAATCGTAAATACCGTATATGTAAAAACCCTTTGTTCACGTTCTCCGGTCAAGTGAGAGTCATGGTTATGTGAAACTCACTGGACTGGACCATATGTATAAATCATAATAAATACGAGATCATTGAGATCGATTTAGTGCCAAGCACAATCGTCTCTTTTGCTTTGGCCAAGGACTTTGATCTCTATTTATCTATAATTACATAGGGTACATACTCATTCACTTATGAGAGAAAAAATCCCATATTAGATATTTGCTAAGATTACCACTTGCCCATCAAGTCCTCATTACGAGGTTGACTCCACCAAAGGGTGAATTGGGTCTAACTACTCTAGTGAAAGACTTGATGTCACAAGTGCATCTTGATAGGTGTGAGATTTACATGTTTTAGAGCCTCATATTTATGTTATTTACATTAGTTTATGCATGATTTATGCCACATATGCAGTTAATTTGTGTGCTTATCGAGTAAAGGTGAAAAATCAGTGCAATTGAGGAAACCTGGTTGGAAATGCAGAATTTCAGAGTACTTAGATACTGAATTTGACAAATGTTTCTTCTACAGAGTATTAGATATTTGTCTTAGCTTCACGTGGGATCTTGAATCACCTAAATTGGAGATCTAGTGAAAACGTTATGAAGGAAACAATATCTCTGCGCAGAAGAGAAAGTGCTACTGCATCCAACGTACGAACGTTGGACATGCAACGTTCAAACATTAGCCCAGTCAAAGGCCAGTCAAACAACTTATGCCATGTCACAAGGTACGAACGTTGGGTAGGTAACGTACGGACGTTGAGGTCGGCTGGACGAATTTTGGCAAGTTTTGATACCTAATTCAATTAGGAGACTTGGGGGATACTCTTCTATAAATACCTCCTTTTATGACAGCAAAAAGGGTTTGAAAATTTCAGCATTGGAAGAGATTTTGGAGCCAGGAAACGAGCAAGACAAAGAGAACGGCGATTCTGCATCAATTCATCAATTCGTAATAGGGAGATTTTTATTTCTAAAATATTTGTCTATGAATAATTCTATATTTTTTATTGTGTTTCCAATTTCAATTATGAACTAAATTTTCGTTAACTAGGGCCATGCGGATGCCAAACTTATGAGTTTATATATATGATGTGATTTTTCGTATCAATTCTATCATTGCTTTGTGTATTGATTTTGTGCTTTAATTCCAATTATATGTTTGATCACCATATGCTTGCTAATTAGCCTAGTTTATTCATTCGAGAGAATATAAGTTAGGGTTCAAAGAAATCATCACATCATCCGAAAAACATGAGGAATTGCTCTTAGGGATAGGTATAGATTTCCGGGTGCAGTTAATCGGATTCATCCGGGAAAATTCTAAAACGTGAATGCATGGCTAATGATTTGATTCTCGGATAGACATATTTAGAGAACCGTCACGTAGTCATAGGATTATCACAGCCGAGACATCGGGTAGTAAGCATTTAAGGTTTTTTCCACCAAAGCAATAGTAGTCTAATAATTCGAAAAATTACTTATATATATTAACGAGTAAGACGGTTGAAGCATGTGCCTTAGTTATTTTCTATCATAAGAATCTCAATCTAATTGTCAAGTCTTGTTTCCAAATTTTCTTTTTATTTTTAATATAATCATAGTAAATTAATTTAATTTCAATTGCTTTAAATCCTGTCAATCTAAAATACGAGTCTCTGTGGGTTTGACATCCCGGACTTAAAATCCATTTTATTACTGCACACGACCAGTCCACTTGCTGTTTTAAACGCGTCAGAATTTTTCGTGTCAAGTTTTTGGCGCCGTTGCCGGATACTTGTTTGATTTTAGTTTAAGTTTTTATTGTAATTTCTAGCTTTAAATTTCTTTTATTATTTTTATTTATTCATTTTATTTTTATTTTTATTTTCTGACTTTAAACTTATGTGGTTTGCTTCTTTGTTTTGAGCAGGTTGGTCTTTTGGTGAATGACCCGAGCCTCAGGAGAGGTTTTAGAGGAATTTGATCCCGAGATCGAGCGTAAATTTCATGCAAACTAGAGAAATCGAGCCATGGCTGGACCATTTCCTGATATGGATCTCCCAGAGAACAGGGAATGGTTGTGAAATTTGGTTCAAGCTGTGCAACCAACACCTCCAGCACCACCTCCATCGATTCGTGGAAATCAGCCGCCCCGTGTGCATACTACACCAGGACCAGTGGTTCTTCCAAATTTTGCTACACCGAACTTTCACATTCCATCTCACATGTTCACCATGGTTCAAGCTGAACCGTTTTATGGTGACCCGAGTGACTCACCTCATGACCATCTGGAGCACTTCGAGAATGTACTGCTTACCATGCAATTCCACCCACGAGATTTGGATGCAATCCACCTCAAACTATTCCACTTCTCTTTGAAGGATAAGAGGACCCTATGGTATAAATCGTTACCCCCACAATCAATTGAAACGTGGGGCGATCTAGTCGAGGAGTTCCTCAACAAGTTTTTTCCTCCATCTAGGATTAATGAGCTAAGAAGTGAGATTAAAGGATTTAAGAAAAAACGGGATGAGCTGTTGGCTTCAGCGTGGGCAAGATACAAAGGTCTACTTCAAAAGTGCCCCGATCACAACTAAACACGGGATGAGAGAGTGCAATACTTTTACAATGGAGTCCGATCTCGAATTCGACACCGACTCAATGCGGGAGCTGGTGGTGATCTTTTAGGTCCTGATAGCAGAACAGTGTGGGCAAAGCTTGAGCTGATGGCACGAGAGGATGAACTTTACCTTGAAGATGATGATGAGATCCCTCCCCAAACCCGACGGGTTGGCAATGTTCAAAAGGTAGAGGAAGAGGTCGAGGAAGAGCCCATGATTGGCAATGTGAATTGTGTTGGAAATTCAAATAGACCTCAAGTAAACTTCCACATACCGGAGAATTTTCTGAAAAGGCCAAATTCGGCACAGAATGCACAACCGGGTATCTACCAAGCTCCAAGGCCTCCGTTTAACAAAATCACCTCAAAGGCCTGGAAATTTTAGACCACAAGGTCAAGCTCAGAGACCTCTTACTGTCGAAGAAAGATTTGATGCTTATATGCAAAAATCGGATGAATCATTCGCCGAAATTCAATTGATGTTGAAGGATGTTTCCATGAATATGAGAGAGATGCAGCGTCAACTTGGGTAATTGTCGATGAATGCAAGTGGAAGAGCATCCGGGACACTGCCAAGCGATACAGAGAAAAATCTGAAGGTGCTGGGTCATGCTGTTACCCTCCGTAGTGGCAAAGAAGTGAAAAATGCATCTCCCCAGCATCCAACGTCCGAACGTTGGAAAATTTCGAAAAATCGGACACACTGCATCCAATGTTCGAACGTGACCATCCTAACGTTCAGGCGCTGACCGGTCAATGTTCGAACGTTAGGAAGGACAACGTTCGAACGTCAGAGGCAGAAAGGGCCCCTTCTGCAACCTTATCTCCCTCTTCGTCTAATCCTGTTGAAATACGTCTCCCCTTCCCCTTAGCACATAAAAGGAATAAAAAGGAAATGGATAAGAGTTTTCTTAGGATTTTAGAAATTCTTCGAGAAGTTCGAATTAACATTCCTTTTATTGATGCGATTTTGCAGATGCCCAATTACATTAAGTTCTTCAAGGATATTCTCTCCAATAAGCAGAAGTGGGAAGGCAATGAAACGGTGTGCTTGACTGAAGCATGCTCAGCAATAGTGTTGAACAAGTTGCTAAAGAAACTCAAGAATTCGGGGAGCATCACAATTCCTTGCACAATTGGGCAACTCAAATTCGACCAAGTGCTTTGTGATTCGGGTGCCAGCATAAATCTTCTTCCTTACTCGTTGTTCCAAAAATTGGGTTTGGAGAAAATGAAACCAACTTCGATGAGCCTCCAACTTGCAGATCGATCGATAAAACACCCGAAGGGAATCATAGAGGATGTAATCGTGCAAGTCGACAAGTTTTATTTCCCGGTAGACTTTGTGGTTCTAGAGATGGATGGAGATATTGATGTTCCTCTGATCCCAGAAAGACCTTTCCTAGCCACTGGTAAGGCCAAGATCAACATCGACAAGAGTAAGTTGACAGTGAAGGTAGGCGAGGAAAAATTCATATTCGATGTTTATGATAATCAGAAACAATCTACGGATAATCATACTTGTTTAAATGTCGATGCTCTTAACCCTTTGATTGATGAGAAGTGTCGGAATGGAAAGACTAAAGGTGCTCGCGAGTTGGATGAGGACACGCCCAACAAAAAAATGGACAAGGTGAGAAGAGAAGATATATGTATGAAAGACATTAAACCATGTTAAGGTGTTCGTGAAATTGATAAACATGAAAAATCTCAATATAAGTGGAGGAAGCTTTACACTATAAATCTATTTGGTCCGGACGACGCCACTCGGATAATACATGGAAGAAGGGGTTCAAGTTGCAATTTGGCAACAAAGACAGGTGTACAACCAAAGGACAGAGAGAGAGAAATGACAAAGATATTATCGTGCTAAATGGGCCACCCATTTAAACCTCAAAGAGCGGAACAGTCAAGCTATTGACTATAAAAGAGCGCTTCTTGGGAGGCAACCCATGTTTGTAAGTTTTTCTTTTGTTTTCTAGTTTTTTTTGTTTTGCTTAGTTTTTCTTAGGTTTCCTTTCTATTTTTTTTCTAAGCATGCACTTTTGGCATGTGTCTATTTCTGCTTGATGGTTTAGTTGTTTGAGTATAGTGAGCATGGATATTAGCGGTTTCCCATTGTTTTGAGATGCTTATCATAATGGGAGGAGAGGAGTTTACTGAGAAACGCATATGAGATAACGGATTGCTTTTCAGCATCCTTGGTTGTAAGTACTTCTTTCACCCTTTTCACGGTTTGAGTTTAGATGTAACATTGAGGGCAATGTTAGGTTTAAGTTTGGGGGTTTTGTTAGGTAGTGCTTAGTTATATTCATGTTTTGTGCTTATAATAAGAAATTCAGGACACTCTAAGAACACAACTCTTAAAAAAGCCTCAAGTTCTCTCTCTCTCTCTCTCACGGCGCATGCTAGCAGAAGCACGAGTGTGTCGCGGCCATGGCCTGGAGGAAGAAGGGAATTGCAAAGGCATGAAAGGAGATTGTACTTACTCCACCATCACATTCACCGAATGTTACTGGAGGAGCTGAGAGTAGCTGGACGAACTCACAGGGGCGATTGGGCGAGGAAGACGCCAGCGAGACGAGAGTGGAAAATCAAGGGCGAGTTCGCTTGATTCTAGACCAGATTAACAGCACAGTCAACAGGAAAGGGCAGGAAAGAGAGATTTAGAGGGCACTTGAAGAATGCCTAAATAAAATTCGTAACCCTAATGTGGAAATTGAGCAGGAGACTATGCAACTCGGGGCTGAGTGTAATGGAAATATGCAAAATCCCGTGAAAACAGGGACAGTGTGGGACGATTTTGATGTTTCTAAACTGAGAGCCGCGGGTGGGAAGCTTCAATTCATGCCGCCAGAGACGATGCAGGGGCAAGAAATTGGGCGAATTGGACTGGAGGATGTTCAACCCGAAATTGAATACTGGAAAACATCTATTGTTTGCTATGTTTTGGGGGCGAACCCACCATTTCCTGTCATGAATGGATACCTCAAAAGAATTTGGGGTAAGTTTGGCTTAGACAAGGTGTTAATGATGCATTCTGGGATGTTTTTAGCTCGTTTTAAATCTGAGGTTGACAGAGACACAGTGATGCAAATAGGGGTTTATCATTTTGATAATAAACCCCTGATTGTGTCTCCGTGGTCGGAAAATTATGATTACAGCAAGAAGACAGTAGTTAAGGTTCCTATATGGATTCAATTGCATGAGTTGGGTATCAAATATTGGGGATTGAATGCTTTAAGTAAGATTACAAGTATTATAGGAACTCCTATAATGGCAGACCCTATGACAGTAAGGAAGGAAAAGATCAACTATGCTAGAGTCTTGGTAGAAGTCGACGTGAAGAAAATGCCAGACAAAATACAGTTTGAGAATGAAAAGGGTATTCTAGTAGAACAAAAAGTGCATTATGAATGGAAACCAACTCAGTGTGAGCACTGTAAAGGGTTTGGGCATGAGGAGGGCCAGTGTAGAAAGAAGAAAGGAAACCTAGTGTGGAGGCTAAAACAAATTCAAAGAGGGGCAACAGGAGATGAAGAGCAGGGAAATACACCAGGGGATAATGTATAGAACATAAAGGAACCACTCGACAATCAAGAGGCACCAGAACAGAGATGGAAAACAGTTAGGAAACATGGGAAACAGAAAGAAGGAGGGACTGTAACCCAGGATGAATTCGTGGGGAGTACACAAAATACACTGGGTAAAAGAGCACAAGTGGAATCGGGGAAGGTAACTATCACAAATACAGACCATGACTAATATTGCAGCATGGAATGTAAGAGGGCTTAATGGCCGTAGTAGGCAAAGTGCAGTGATTGCTCTTTGCAATAAATATAGTGTGGGTTTATGTGGTTTGCTAGAACATAAAATAAAAATTCAAAAACAAGAAGAGGTGACTGGAAGAATGTGTCCAGGGTGGGAGGTGATTACAAACAACCATAATCATCCTAGAGGTAGAGTTTGGATAATGTGGAGGAAGGATCACTTTCATCTTCAAGTGGAAAAGTCAACATCCCAACTTATCCACTGTGAAGTAAAACATCTTGTTACACAGAGGACTTTTAAAGTAAGTTTTATATATGGTTTCAACATGGCAGTAGAGAGAGTCCCATTGTGGATAGATTTAAAGGCTTTAGCAGCTAGTATCCGGATCCCATGGGTATTACTTGGAGATTTTAACAGTGTGCTACTTATGACTGATAGGATAGGAGGGAGTCCAATCACTGTTCAGGAGGTGCATGATTTTAAGGAATGTTTGGATGAATGTGAAGTTGAAGAGATGAGATGGAAGGGTTGTTCATATACTTGGAACAACAGTCCTGAAGAAGGGGTAAGGATTTATTCTAAGATTGATAGGGTAATAGTTAATCACTATTGGTGTATTGAATTTCCCATGATAGAAACCCAGTTTCTACCTCCAGGAGTGTCTGACCATAGTCCCATGGTTATACACTTTAACATACAGCAAGAAAATCGAAATAAACCTTTCAAATATTTTAATATGTGGTCTGATGCACCTCAGTTTGAGGCCATTGTATCAAAAATATGGGACAGCAAAGTCATAGGGACACCAATGTATAGAGTGGTCCAGAAGTTAAGGAGGTTGAAATTGGAATTGAAAAAGCTAAACAGAAGTAAATTTAGTGATATTGAGATGCAAGCAATGAGAGCCCGGGAGGAGTTATTTCAGATTCAAGAAAGAGTTAATCACAACCCACTAAATGAAGAGCTGAATAAGCAAGAGAAGGAGGCTAAACAGACTGCAAGAGAAAAAACTACAGCTAAGGAAAAAATTCTAATGCAAAAATCAAAGGCAACATGGCTAAAAATGGGGGATCAGAATACAAAATACTTTCATATGATCTTGAAGAAGAAGCAATATAGAAGCAGAATAGTGTCAATACAGGATGAAAATGGGGGATTATTGACTGAATATAAGCAAGTTACCCACCAGTTTACTGAATTCTATCATAAGCTGTTAGGGACCAGCAGTCACACAAGAGCAGTAGAGGAAAAAGTTTTTGAGGCAGGCCCTAAACTCAGTTTTGAGAATCAACTGGATTTGATTAAACCATTCAGTAGAACAGAGGTGAAAAAGGCCATGTATGGGATTTTGCAGCTCAAAGAGTCCTGGGCCGGATGGATATGGGAGTGGGTTCTTTAAAGATGCATGGAAAGTGGTTGGAGAAGAAATCACAGATGCAATTTTGGATTTCTTTCAAAGTGGGAGATTACTGAAAGAGGTAAATTGCACTTTACTGTTTCTTATACGTAAAGTGGAAAACCCAGTAAAGGCAAGTGAATTTAGGCCCATAGCCTGTTGTAACACAATATATAAGTGCATTTCAAAGATGCTGACACATCGATTAGCACTGGTGTTGCCTCTGTTGGTTAATGAAAATCAAGGTGCGTTTATAAAAGGAAGAACTATTATAGAAAATGTTTTGATTAGTCAAGAGTTGATCCGACTGTATAATAGAAAGAATGTTACACCCAGATGTTTGATGAAAATTAACATTCAAAAGGCATATGACACAGTGGAATGGGATTTTTTGAAGGCTATGTTGGATGGGTATAGGTTCCCTATGACTTTTAGAAACTGGATTTTAGAATGCATAACCACTGTATCCTTCTCAGTAGTGTTAAATGGAGAGAGTCATGGGTTTTTCCAAGGTAAGAGGGGGCTCAGACAAGGGGATCCCATATCCCCCTTACTGTTTGTGCTAGTCATGGAATATTTTACAAGAACTCTAAAAATAGCAGCACAGGAGACAGGATTTAGATTTCACCCAGTTTGTAAGTCACTCAAACTCACAAACGTTTGTTTCGCTGATGATTTGATGGTTTTTTGTAAAGCAACAAAACAGTCGGTTCAGATAATGTGGAATGCATTTCAGAAATTTTCTAACACCACTGGTTTGTATGCTAATAGAGGGAAATCAAATATCTATATTAGGGGTGTATCTCAAGAGGTCAAACAAGGGATAATGCAGATTATGAATTTTACTGAAGGTCACTTTCCAATAAGGTATTTGGGGGTCCCTCTTGCACCAACCAAATGGACAAAAATTGAATGTAATACCTTAGTGGATAAAATTGCACTTAGACTTGCTTGTTGGGCTTCTCGAAATTTATCATATGCAGGGAGAACACAACTAATAAACTCGGTTCTGTTTTCCCTTCATGTGTATTGGTCATCAATGTTTATCTTGCCTCAATCAATTGTGAAACAAGTAGAAAGAAAATGCAGGGAGTTTTTATGGGGGAACAAGGAACAACAAAGGAAAATGCCCCTTATTATCTGGGATAAAGTCTGCTCAAAGAGGAATTAAGGTGGATTAAATGTAAAATGTTGTCAATTATTTAATATTGCATCAGTGGGCAAGCAGATATGGTCATTAGCACAGAAGAAGGACACTCTTTGGGTTAAATGGATAAGTACCATATACTTGAAGATTGAGGAGTTTTGGGAGCATACCATACCACAAGATTGTAGTTGGGTTTGGAGGAAGTTAGACAAAATCAAAAGGAGAATCAGGGAAGGATTCAACCAAGATAAATGGCTGCATACCAAAGATGGTAAATATACAATCCAGAGTTGCTACGAATGGTTAAGAGGGGCCCGACCAGATTTCAAAGAAGCAAGGTTTACTTGGAATAAGGCAAATGTTCCCAGACACTCTTTCAATTTCTGGCTCACTGTGCATAAGAGGCTACAAACAAGATCCAGATTGAAGCAGTTTATGCCAATCCCTGATTCAACATGTTTATTATGTGGACAAGGTGAAGATGAGACTATTGAACACTTGTTTTTCAAATGTTCATGGTCACAGGAGATAAAACAGAAGCTATTGAGCTGGTTGCAGATCAGAAATTGCCCAGATCACTTTGCGAGATGGCACCATTGGCTAGGATATTCTTTTAAGACATGGAAGTTTAAACAGAGTATAGTATTTGCAAGCACGACAGGCATGATATACAGAATTTGGGGAGAAAGAAATGGGAGAATTTTTACTCAGAAGGAGTGCACTAGTGAAGAAATTTTTCAACAGCTGAAACAGGAAATCAAAATGAGAATTACAGGGGTTACAAGAAGGAAGCTTACTAATAGAGATACTGCATATTTAGAGTATATTCAGAATTGATGGTGTTCTTCTAGATGGTTTGGTGTTAAGGGGTAGTATATAGTTTCAATATGTTTCCAAGCACAATCATATGTAGATATGTGCTCAAGTCTCTGTTTGTAAATGAAGTTTTGTGGGTATATAATATCTTACTTTTACCTAAAAATAAGAATTCAAGAAAATCGAGCATGAATTTTTTTTTTTTTTAGCGGCAATGAAACTGATTAACTTGAGTTCAATGGCATGGATTTTTTTATTTTGGAATTTAATGGAATATACATATCTTTACTTTGCTCGTGGGACCCTAGATTTTCCTTAGATGAATCACAAATGCACAATAAGTTGAGGGTAGAGGAGTTAAGTGGATAATCATTCTGAAACACTCAAGGAATTTTTCCCGAAAATATTGACTTAGATTCTTCTTAAGGTCATGAGTTGAGCAGTTGCTTCATATGCCTAATAATTAATTAATAAGGTTGATAATTGGTATGACTATAAAATCAGGCTAATATGTACTGGAGGTGAAAAGTTACATACCTATAAACTGTACTATTATGCTAGCTACGCTAAAGCCAATACAAGTTAAAAGTGAATGAAAGGTCTAGTTTTATTTCGTGGCCTTTGGCACTCGAGTGATTAAATCCGTAAGGGGTATCTAGACACTTAATACCCTAAAACTATCTAGTTTGGGAGTCATTGGTTTAAAACTCGATACATGGGTGTCCTAGAAAGCCTAAGGGAATAGAACATTGCACATGACCTAGCCTTAATGAATTTAAATAGAAGTTTCATGTGAGTTTAAAGTTTAAATGGTTTAAGTAATGAAATGTAAGTGGATATGAAGTTTTCTACGAGGCTTGTGCTTGAGGATTGATCGAAGGTTAATAGATATGGGAGAAAATCTGAAATTTGGTAAGGGTGCCACTCGACTATAATGCCGTAGACTTACAATCACTACACCCTTTGGAGGTCTATTCGAGTCGTGTAACATGAGCAAGTTTTTGATATGTGTACATAATTTTGAGCTTTAACGGTTGATTTTGTGCCATTAATTCTTGTTAATTTTGTTGAGTTGTCTCGATTGGTTGTGGTTGAAATTTTTTGATTTTGTGGGTAAATCATCTGCAAACCCTCACGAGACTATACTCGTCCTCTCTGGTAACTTTGAGGTTTAAAGGCTTATTGCACACGCTAAGTGCAATCGTGCACTCTACGAAAATGAGTTGTTTTTATTTTTTTTATAATTTAGTTTTAGTCTTAGATTGATGGTTGATCATGGTTTTGTCGTCTAAGTCTTTTTATTGCTCGGGGACGATCAATGTTAAGTTTGGGGGTGTTGATGTGTGAGATTTACATTTTTTAGAGTCTCATATTTATGTTATTTATATTGGTTTATGAATGATTTATGCCACATATGCTGTTAATTTGTGTGTTTATTGAGTAAAGGTGAAAAATCAGTGCAATTGAGGAAAACTGGATGGAAATTCAGAATTTTAGAGTACTTAGAGACTGAATTTGACAAATGTTTCTTCTATAAGGTTTTAGATATCTGTCTTAGCTTCACGTGGGAGCTTGAATCACCTAAATCGAAGATCTGGGGAAATTGTTATGAAGGACACAATATCGCTGCGCAGTAGAGAAAGTGCTACTGCATCCAACGTACGAACGTTGGACATGCAACATTCGAACGTTAGCCCAGTCAAACAACTTATGCCATGTCACAAGGTACGAACGTTGGGTAGGTAACGTACGGACGTTGAGGTTGGCTGGACGAATTTTGGCAAGTTTTGATACCTAATTCAATTAGGAGACTTGGGGGATACTCTTCTATAAATACCTCGTCTTATGACAGCAAAAAGGGTTCAAAAATATCAGCATTGGAAGAGATTTTGGAGCCAAGAAACGAGCAAGACGAAGAGAATGACGATTCTGCATCAATTCATCAATTCGTAATAGGGAGATTTTTATTTCTAGAATATTTGTCTATGAATAATTCTAAGTTTTTTATTGTGTTTCCAATTACAATTATGAACTAAATTTCCATTAACTAGGGCCATGTGGATGCCAAACTTATGAGTTTATATATATGATGTGATTTTTTGTATCAATTATATTATTGCTTTGTGTATTGATTTTGTGCTTTAATTCCAATCATATGCTTGATCACCATATGCTTTCTAATTAGCCTATAAGTTAGGGTTCAAAGAAATCATCACATCATCCGAAAAACATGAGGAATTTCTCTTATAAATAGGTATAGATTTCCGGGAGCAGTTAGCCGGATTCATCCGGGAAAATTCCAAAACGTGAATGCATGGCTAATGATTTGATTCTCGGATAGACATATTTAGAGAACCGTCACGTAGTCATAGGATTATTATAGCCGAGACATCGGGTAGTAAGTATTTAAGGTTTTTTCCACCAAAGTAATAGTAGTCTAATAATTCGAAGAATTAATTTTATATATTAACGAGTAAGACGATTGATGCATGTGCCTTAGTTATTTTCTATCATAAGAATCTCAATCTAATTGTCAAGTCTTGTTTCCAAATTTTCTTTTTATTTTTAATATAATCGTAGTAAATTTATTTAATTTCAATTGCTTTAAATTCTGTCAATCTAAAATACGAGTCTCTGTGGGTTTGACATCCCGGACTTAAAATCCATTTTATTACTGCACACGACCAGTCCACTTGCTATTTCAAACACGTAAGGATTTTTCGTGTCACATCTTCAGCCCGATACTTCAGGTCAAAAGTTCACATATACCTATTACGCATAATCAGTTCCGTCATTGACAGTCACAGAGTGAAAACCTATGTGACAGAACCGATGCAAGTCGTGTTCGAACATATCAGTTCCACTGACGTGTCTACAATCTTAATCTCCTATCATCCCATGATACGAGACAGTCACTCCCATGTCGGAGCTAAGATTGTAGAAGTATTTGAAGTCTTTATTTATCAATTGAAGACTTCATATTACTTGCGAACTTATTTTAATAATCATGATCAATTTCTCTAGTGCAAATCTTCCTATCTCATAGGAAGTAGAGGGATCGCATTGAAAACATGGACAAAACATTTTACACAACTTATAGATGCAGATAAGAATTAAGTGAAAACTCAATAATACCTTTTATTTAAGAAGAGTTTAAGTTCAATACAAGATATATGCCCTATACATTCTATCCTTTATGGCATCTGAGGGCACAATCCTAATAATCTCCCACTTGCACTCAATGCCACTCATTGTGGTATCTAATACCCATCCTTTCCAGGTGTCGGTCCAAAACAGCCTGAGGTAGTGGTTTGGTGAACAGGTCAGCTATATTGTTAGCTAAGGCTATTTTCTGCACTGCTATCTCTCCTTTGCCAACGATCTCCCTGATGATGTGAAATCTTGTCTCAATATGTTGGGACTTGTTATGAGACCTCGGTTCCTTGGCTTGCTCTATCACTCCATTGTTATCACAATAAAGTGGTAACGGAGTTGAGCACTAGGGACCGTTCCAAGTTCTCTAAGAAACTTCCTCATCCAAACAGATTCTTTCCCTACCTCTGAGGCTGCTACGTACTCTGCTTCAGTGGTGGAATCAGCGATTGTGCTTTGCTTGGAGCTCTTCCAAGACACCGCTCCACCATTGAGAGTAAAAACAAACCCTGAAGTGGATTTTCGGTCATCAACATCAGGCTGAAAGTCTGAATCAGAATAGCGTTCCATCTTCAGGTCTCCACCTCCATAGATAAGAATCATATCCTTAGTTCTTTTCAGATACTTTAGGATATTCATCAAAGCTATCTAATGTTCCTTTTCCGGGTTTGCCTGAAATCGACTCACCACACTCACAGCATAGGCAATGTCGGGTCTAGTACACAACATTGCATACATCAGGCTACCAACTGCAGAAGCATAGGGTACATTACTCATCTCTTGTCTATCTTCTTCACTTTGAGGACACATAGACTTGGATAAGTGTACTCTATGCCTCATGGGAAGAAACCCTTTCTTAGAGTTGTCCATCCTAAACCTCTTTAGGACCTTTTCTAAGTAAAGGGCTTGAGAGAGGCCTATCATTCTATTAGTTCCATCCCTGTAGATTCGAATTCCTAGAATGTATGTGGCTTCTCCCAAGTCTTTCATGGAAAACGTACTCGAAAGCCATTTCTTGACAGTGGTGAGCATTCCTACGTCATTTCCTATAAGTAGAATGTCATCCACATATAGTACTAAGAACGAGAGTTTGCTCCCACTAGTCTTTTTGTATACACATGGTTCATCTTCGTTCTTGATGAAGCCATATCCCTTAACTTCTTCATTAAAACGGAGATTCCAGCTTATAGATGCTTGCTTGAGACCGTAAATGGACCTCTCAAGTTTACATACTTTATGAATATCGGACTCGGACACAAAACCCTTTGGCTGTTCCATATAGATATCCTCCTCGAGGAATCCATTTAGAAAGGCCATTTTGACATCCATTTTCCATATCTCATAATCTAAGTATGCAACTATGGATAATAGAATTCGTATGGACTTTATCATAGCCACGGGCGAAAAGGTTTCTTGATAGTTAATTCCTTCTCTTTGACTATACCCTTTCGCTATGAGCCTGGCTTTAAAGGTGTCAACCTTGCCATCGCTACCTATCTTTCTTTTGTAGATCCACTTACATCCTATAGGTTTTATACCTTCAGGACGATCTACCAAAGTCCAGACATGGTTCGATTGCATAGAGTCCATTTCTGTTTCCATGGCTTCTCGCCATCTTGAAGCGTTGACATCCACCATCGCTTGATCATAGGTACAAGGATCATCTTCATGACCTTCTTATACTACAGTGTGAAGCTCTCGCTCCTCCTGTAGTAAATACCCATACCTCTTAGGTCATGCGGTATTCTACCAGATCTACATGGTGGTTGTGCTACTATGGGTTCAGGCCTCGGATCTTGAACAGATGTATTTGAGGAAGTTTCATTTTGTTCTTCTAGAACAATTTTCCTACCTTTGCCCCTTTCCAAGATGAACTCATTCTCAAGGAAGTGAGCTTGTAGGGCTACGATGATTCTTTGATCATCATGCAGGTAAAAGAAGAATCCCATGGAATCTTCAGGATAACCAATGAAACGTCCCATTAGGGATCTTGCCTCCAATTTCTCCACTTTAGTCTTCTTGACATAAGCGGGGCATCCCCAAATCTTAATATGATTAAGACTCGGTTTCCTATTATTCCACATCTCATGCGGAGTTTTAGGAACGGATTTGGAGGAACATCTGTTCAAAACATGAGCAGCGGTAAGGAGCGCGTATCCCCACAACGAAATGGGTAAATCAATGTAACTAAGCATGGAACAAACCATGTCCAACAGTGTTCGATTCCTTCGATCGGCTACTCCATTCAGTTGAGGAGTTTCTGGTGGTGTTAGTTGTAACATTATTCCGTGTTATCTTAGGAATTCATCAAACTCGGCACTCATATATTCTCCCCCATGATCCGATCGTAAAGTTTTTATATTTTGCCCAGTTTGATTTTCTACTAAAGCCTTGAACTCTTTGAATCTTTCAAAGGATTCAGACTTTTGCTTCATCAGATACATTAAACCAAATCTTGAATGGTCGTCAGTGAAAGTGATGAAGTAGTAGAAACCTCCACGAGCCATTTCTCCAAATGGTCTGCAGACGTCGGTATGCTCTAATCCTAAGACTTGCGCAGCCCTTTCAAAAGTCCCTGTGAAGGGGGATCTAGCTATCTTGCCTGTAAGAATAGGCTCCGACCCTAGTGAGCTTAAAAGCCCATCTTTTTCCATTTTGTGGATCTTGTGCTCTCCGGCATGGCCTATTCTAAGATGTCACTTGAGTCTTAAGTTAGTTTCTTGCCTACCACGTTTACGTGTTACAACATTAACATCAAATGAATTATGGACATTTAAATAATACAAACCATTAACTAAACATGCATTGCCAACTAATTTATTTCCAGAATAAATGTCGCAATTTAATTTAGAAAAATGGAATGTATATCCAATCTTAACTAAGATGGGAATAGATACAATGTTCTTAAACCCCTTAGGCAAAACCAAAACGTTATCTAAAAACAGTAAATGTCCAGAATTCAAATAAAGAGAAGTAGATCTAATCCTAATAGCTGCGACGCTTTCCCCGCTGCCTACTTTGATCATCACTTCTTCTCGGCCCAGCTTTCTACTTCTCTATAGATCCTGATCCAAACAAATAACATGGGCGCTAGCCCCCGAGTCCAGAATCCACGAAGTAGAAAATACGGTCATAGAACAGTTAGTTTAAAAAACAAATAGTTCCATACCTTGTGCGCCTTTGCCTAATTTGGGACGATTTCTCTTCCAGTGGCCAAGCTCACCGCACTCGAGACATTTATCCATTTTCTTAGGTCCTTTGCTCTTGTAAAACCCTTGAGCCTTTCCCTTACCCTTCTTGGTACCCCCTTTAGCTCCAAGTTCACCAGACTTTTTCTTGTTGTTCTTCTTCTTAGACTGTTTGGGTCCAGAAGAGATGACCAAGGCATTTTCCTTTCCCTTTGGTTTCATTTGAGATTGTGCAGTAACCAACTTGTTCATTAGCCCAACTAAAATTCAATCTATCTCATTGCAGCTAAAGTTAACCACAAATTGGGAGAAGGAATCAGTAAGAGACTGCAAGATTAAGTTAGTTTGAAGGGTGACATTCATGGTGAATTCGAGAGCTTCCAATTTCTCGATCCTCGAAATCATTTTGAGGACATGATCACCAACCTTCTCACTTTCTTTCATCTTGGCTCCGAAGAGGTCTTTCGATATCTCATATCGTGCAGTTCGACTATGCTCTCCATAGAGCTCTACCAGGTGAGCTAGGATAGCTCTTGTAGTGGACATCTTATCCTGTGACTTTTGAACATCATTAGTCATAGATCCCACCATGTATCCTATCACCCGGAGGTCGTCCTTAACCCATTTTTCATGGGCTTGGACCTCTTTCTCGTTGGCACGTGTTCTAGCAGGAGCCGCCGGGATATCAGCCTCCAAGACGTATCCCAGTGATTCGATATTGAGGACAATCCTCAAATTTCTAAGCCAGTCCACATAATTGGGTCCAGTCAGAGTATTCTTTTCGAGTAGAATTGAAAGTGGATGATCAAATCATATTACAATGGGGCATAAAATACTGTAAAATATGGACTTATCAACTACCCCCCAACTAGGCTATGATCTTCTCGATCAATAAATGGCGAACAAGTACTCAAAAGTTCAGATTTTACAACTTGCTTTGGGATCTTGAAAGGTTTTATGTCTCAATAATCAAGCACGTACACGAATTAAACCCTCAAAAATGATTATGACTAGTTACACTTTACCTAGAACACTCAACAATTTGAAAGCCTCCAAAACATCTTCAATTCCATCTCAAAATCATGAACTCCATATCCATTTTTATGCCAAGAGCACACTTTAAACAAGATTATGCAAACTCATTAGATAATAAAAACATTAAAACACTTCAAAACTTGTTAACCTATTGGTGTGCATGAAATGTGAAAGTCAAGATCAAAAGGTTTTTTTGGCTTGTAACGTAAGGCTAGGTAATGGCTTAGACGGGAATATATGGATAAAGTGACTAAACTCAAGAAAGCATACAACTCAATATCATCGAGCTAAACACTCACTTATCAACCGAATAAATCTCCACACCTCGCCACTTATAGCTTTTTGATTTCTTTTCCTCTTGAACTCATAACCTCAAAACTTGTTTCTTTTGATGCTAGAGGTGGAAAAATGATTCCCAAACCAAATAAATCACATTAAAGCTCAGTTCGTAGCCAAGTCGAGAGAGAGCTCACATAATATTTTTTTCGGTAACTTCCAATGTCTCGACTCTTTAGCCACCTTACAACATTTCTTTTTCCTCTCTTTATTTCACATAAACTCAAGACCTCAAAATTTTTCAAGATCATCAAGAACAAACACACCTTTTAACCCATTAATCCATGAGATTCGACACCTAAAACAAAGCGTAAACCCAAATTAAAGCCAAATGATATGAAGTTATATGCTCTCTTACTTGGGAAATAGACTTTGTTTTTCTTTCTTTTAGGCTAAAGGGTGGTTGGTGTGGCTTGCGAACAAAAATCGCATGGTGGTTTTTAGTGTGCTAAACACACTCCATTCTTATCAATACGGCTCAAAATAAGGTCTAGAGATTATGTAATATCGTGAAGGGCAATTGTAAGGTTAAAGAAAATGAAAGATGGCCTAAATCATTTCATGACTTCGCACACTCAACACACATTTCAAAGTTGACAAAATTGAACGCTCAATGCTTTAAATCATAAGCATGGCTAAAAAGGCTTTCACATATAAAATACGACAAATGATTTCATCTTAGATGAAGTAGAGACACTGAAACGAATCATGCTCCAAGCAAAAGTATAACAAATCATGAATATGAAATCATTGACTATCAGAGTTTTCTAATCCCAAATCAAGCATGAAACTTAACAAATGAGTACAAGTTACACAAAATCACCACATCACAATAAAATTAGGACGTCTATCCCACCCCCCAACTAATCTAGCACATTGTCCCCAATGAGCGAACATACAAATGTAAAGTAAAGGAAGGAAAGACGTCCCTGATGTTTGAATCTAAGTGATGTCCAAAAAGCGAAAGAGCAACAAGACGGAGAGTCTGACAATAAAGCCTAGCCATCTCTGAAGTTAGAAAAACAAGAAGAGACAAAAAACATCATCATAACACTAAAAACACATAACACGAGAAAAACAAAACAAAAAGAAAAATAACGGAAATGAAAGAAAGCATGAAAAACGTGGGTTGCCTCCCACGAAGCGCTTGTTTTAAGTCATTAGCTCGACTCCCTTGCACTGATCATGGTGGATCATAAGGAGCAATGCCAACTTTGTATGGATGAGCCTTTTTGTGTTTTTTCCAGTTGCGTAAAGGCTTCTCCCCTCCAATATCTATCACACAACCTAAAAGAATTAGAAGTAAGCATAAGGTCTCTTTCAAAAATACATAATTGAAGTGTAAAGATGAAAGTTTAATTGGAAGTGAGAAAGGATCATCAATGGATGATTGCAACTCATATGTGGCTGCTCCATACTCCCATAGACTTGGTTTTGACAACTTAAATGGTGGTATATCCAAGTGATTTAGATATCGTCTAATTTTCTCATTCTCAACCGTAGCATCAATTGGGTTTTCCAAATATGTATCGAATGGATCACTAGAGTTGTAAACCTTGACTTCAACCTCCTCCACTCTGTCTCTCTGGTTATTGATACACTTTTGTAAGAATTCGAGAGATATGATGGTAGGTGGTGTTGGATTCTTGAATATTTCTAATGCTTTTTCTTGGTCATTTGATGGAGTGGATTTTGCGATCTCAATGTTGAATTGAAGGTGCTCCAGTGATGTTGTATCTACTTCACCACACATAGATTCTGAAGGTAGTGTTGGTGTAGCAATAGGGTACAAACACTGTGGTGCCGAATCAACAACTTGTTCAACTCCTGTATCAAGTACCTCATCATTCTCCTCTGTGCCACCCTGAGAAGTGTCTGATGATCTCTCTGCTAATAAGTTGGAAAGTTGGTTGAGTTGTGTTTGCAATTCCATTATAGATGCTTCAAGATTTTGAGATCGCTCATCGTTCGACTTCATCCATTGGATCATCAACTCCTCAAAACTTGGGTTCCTATCACATTGTTGCTGATAATCCCCATGGTTCTGAAAGTTAGTCGATTCAAATTCTCCCTGCATTAGAAAGGGGGACCTATCTTGATGCAGGTATGCTTGTGAATCTCTCATAACATAATAACTCAATGGCAAGTCTTGCTGACTTCTCCATACGTGTTGACAATAATCGTTATGATGAGCGTCTCCACACCACGAACATAAATCTTGCACTCGACTCCCGTATTCGGCACCTTCATCCCATCCTTGTTTTGACCAATAAAAGTCATTGATGCTCATCTATTGAAGAATAAAAATAAAAAAAATAAAAAAACATAACAAAACAACAACTAAAAAAAACAAAAAACAGCAACTTAAAACACAAAACCAACAACTAAAAAAAACAAAAACAGCATCTTAAAACACAAAACCAGCAACTAAAAACACAAAAACAGCAACTTAAAACACAAAATCAGTAACTAAAAACACAAAAACAGCAACTTGAAACACAAAAACAGAAACTTAAAACACAAAAACAGCAACTAAAAACACAAAAACAGCAACTTAGTCTTAGAGAAGATAAGTGAATTACAATATCAAATAACGCAATTGTCCCCGGCAACGGCGCCAAAAACTTGACATGCGAAATCCTAGCAAGTATACTAGGTCGTGCAAAGTAATAAAGTGGACTATTTAGCCCGGGGTGTATCGTCTCCACAGGGACAATTGGATTCAATGCTCGTAATTGCTATATTATCTAACTCTAAGCTAAATCAAATTATAAGATGATGGTTGATTATACTATGAAAATAATCAAAGACCACTATGTGATGAACAAGATAATAAACCGAATGGAAAGAGATGATTTGGTTATGATCCTACTATGTTCTATTCTATGTTCATGAACTCTCAATTATCCGGATTCGTAGAACGTTCTTGTTATGGCGAAACCCCCTAATGTATTTATTATTCAATCTCTTGAAATAACAAGCCTATACTAGTTAACAACTTCCTATATCTCTATAGTGAAGATTGAATGAACTAACATGCATTTAG
The DNA here is from genome assembly GCA_019426215.1 of Buddleja alternifolia. NCBI lineage: Eukaryota > Viridiplantae > Streptophyta > Magnoliopsida > Lamiales > Scrophulariaceae > Buddleja > Buddleja alternifolia. The sequence goes on along the minus strand of WHWC01000382.1, from coordinate 95,787 downwards.
GTTCAAAGGAATTCCTTGTTTACGAAGATCCTACATTCAATCGGGTCATCTTATCACAAAAAGCCACACAACGCAATCGATTCTATCTCTAGTCAATTGTTACGTTATGATGATTGATTTTTCGATCTCCCTTTATCTATCTCCTCTCGGTCTCAAGACAAAGCATTTTATCAAACACATGGTGATCAAGCATATGCAAGCATTAAGCACAAAATCAAACATGTAACAAGAATGTAATAAATCCAGAAATTAATGATTCATTAAACACAAAACATCACAAAGTATTCACATAACCCAATCACAAAAATACTTAGCTCATACTTACAACAACAAGTAATTCAACAACTCTACAAGACATAATTGAAATACTAATCAAGAGAAAGAGTTGAATTACTCCCTATTATAAAGTGTGAATCCAAGCTTTGATGATGAAAATGATGATGATGAGGATGATGATGGCTCTTCAAGCTTTCTTAGGACTTCCCATGGTTCCCCCTTGGTGTTTTTGAGCAAGTGTAAGTGTTTTCCAAGAGAAAAGTGTCTTAAAAAGGAAGAAAACGGCGGACTTAATTTTAGGGCTTCGGGAGAATTGGACCGCGGCACAAACTCTTATCAGACCGCGGTCCTTTGATGCAGAATTCACAGCTTTCGTATTTTGATCATAACTCTCTCTACAAATGTCGGATTGAGTTGATTCAAGTTGCTACGCTAAGCTAAGAAATAGATCTACAATATTGAAGAAGAAATCTTAGTATGATTCGGCCTGTAAGAGGACGAAAACCTCATTTATATATGAGCATTGTGTAAAATCTTTTGTCAACTATCTTCTTTTGTTTCTTTCTTCAATTTCAAGCTCAATTTGGATCTCTTTTCTCGTCTTTCATGCGTAAATCAACTTTTATCCTACAAAACCAAATATATACCAATCAAAGCATTATGAGGGATAAAAAATTATCAAAGTAATGATCAAATCATATTACAATGGGGCATAAAATACTGTAAAATATGGACTTATCAGTTTGTCATATTTGAGAGAGATAAACGAGAAATTGATTGCAGAAATAAACCGGATTTATTAGATTACTTGTTTTGACTTAACCAAGAAAAATTAAGGACTTAAAATTTATCTTGGTTACCACTACATTTTTCGAATCCCAGTCTCCCATGTGAAAATCGGGAATCATCATTGGCATCGATTCCACAGCAGGTATTGAGGTCCTCAATTAATTAAATAAGTTGCAACTTAACCGGTTTCTGGCCCATTAATTATTTAAAGTGATATCTAATATCAATTTATCCAATAAATGTTTCAATATGTTTCCCCATAGTTCACCAAACCACAACCCATTCAATTTTTAGGTTCGTGAACTACCCGAGTTTATCCCACTAACTCCTATAATCTAGCATTTGAATTTCACCTTGCAACCGAACAGGTTTCTGGGGTGAAATATGTTTCGATTAAGGCATTTGTATGCACTTTATAAAATTTCAAATTATTTCTAAATGTATAACCCCCATAACTGGGAAGCATTACACATTTATAGCAATTCTAATTTTAGAAAGTTTAGTGGAGGGTGAGGATGTCAAACATCCTTTTCTAACTCGGTATAATTTATTTAGGAGAATTTAATTCGTCAAAAGATTTTGGTCTTACTTTGCACATTATTGAATTTATATAGCGCTTTATTCTATATTGATCATGCATAAAAATACTACTAATAATCATGCCTTTCAATATAAATAAACATAGAATTTAAATAAATGAATAAATAAATTCATCACTTGATCATAGACTTTTAGTAGTGGGCCCGAGCCAATGGGCCATCACAAAAGGCATAGATTAAACCTATTAAACATTCATGGGCCTTTCGACTTTACCAACTTTGAACTATTTTATCTCGATTCTTAAAACAACTCATGCATTATTTCTAAGAATATAATAAATAGCTTCAAATTTGATAACCCATAAAATTAAAGGTAAAACATATAATCCTAAGTCCAGGATTAGTGTTTTAATCACCTAAGACATGCTCGCAATATTAAATCACTTATTTTGATTATGAAAATTTTAGTCTAACTAAAAAGTCCTTTATAAAATTCCTTATGATTTCACATATTCACTATTTCAATTAAAATCATTCTAGTCCAACTAGATGACTTAGATGTACAAAATTAAGAATTAAGTGCATCTATCTTTAATTAAAATAATGTGAGCACATAAAATATGGAATTCTATATTTTATTTTATTATGATTTAAAGCCATCAAAAATTGGAAATACTTTTATTTGATCAAAGAATTAATTATTAATCTCTAAGAAAAATAATTTATATTCCTTATTCAAAATGAAGTAATTTCCAAGTCGAGGAAGAAATAATAATATTTAATCCATAAATCAATTATTAATCTCCAAGAAAAATAATTAATTAGTTCTAATTAAATATTATATTCCAATTAATCTCGTTGGGCTCAATTTCATCAAACCCAAGTCACCATCCTTTTGGTCCACTTGGATTCAATTTAATCGGGCTCAAAATAAGTAATTAGAACAACATTCACGTTTATTAATTTCTTATTGGGCTAAATTCAATTTAAGTCTAAATCACCAATCTAATTGGCCCATTTAGATTTAATTAGATTAAGTCCAAACTAATTAACAAATCGAAATTGGATAATTTTCAATTGGGCTTGATTTAAATTATTCGGGTCATCATCCTTTTGATCCACCCAATTAATTAAAATCACCCAAAATTCAAAAAATCATTTCGACCAAAACATAGTCCGTTTTACGACCCGAATCCATGACCCGGATCAATGAATTGGGTATCCAAACCCACGACCCGTCGGGCCACAGTCACGACTCGACGGGCTGTGAGTGGGCAAGGCCAGGCCGAACGGCCCGGCTGCGCTAAACAGCACGCGCGCAGCGTGCATTTTTCTCAGGGCTTTCGAGCCCCGTTTTTCCTCGGTATTTTTTGATTTTCAATATCATCAAATATCCTCAGATTTACAATAACTAAAAATAAAAAAAAACTAGGCAAAAAATCATAAAACACAGATTTAAGAAAAACATACAAACATGCTTCAAAAACACATAACATGCAATTCTTAAATCAGGTAAACAAGATCAAATATGCAAATCAGAGATTGGATCTGATACCACTGTTGGGTTTCGGTCGAAAAAGCATAAACGCAACGGAAGAGATTTCAAAAATTAAAAATGAAAACCCAATTGGTACTCTAATTCGCATAATTGAATCTAAAAGCGTATAACGAATAAAACCTACTCGTTAATATGATTATGGTGATGGAGAAAAACTTCTTCTTCTCCAAACTCGAAATATTGAAGCTTCCAAATCTTTAATCTTTTGGTTTGATTCTTCAAATTTGAACTTGATCGTCGTCTCTAAATCGTCACACACAGATCAACAAACGAAAAATCCCCTTTCTTCTTTCTCTATGGTCGACGGCTAGGTATAGAGGAGGGGAGGAATATTTTTCTTTCTTTTTGAGAGTTATGAGAGTTGTGTATTCTTCTTCTTTCTTGTTCTAAGTCAAAGAGTCATTATATACCTCATGACTTTTTGAACAAGTCAAAACAAAAGAGCCCTAATATGTGGCCTCTCAAAGACGCCAGTTTGACGCCTAATAGGCATCCAATTGGACTCCTTATTTAGCCCCGGGATTTGTTTTGTTTAATTAATTTCTTATTTCAATTAATAATTTATTATATCCAATAAATAAATAAATTAATTAAATAACCAAATTAATTCATTAATATATTTCACAAGGAAATTAATTAATAATTAATCTTATCATTATAATTAATTATTTTATCTAATGAATAATTAATTATTTAATTTATCCAATAAATTAAAACTCCCAGAAGAAATAATAGAAATTCTTTTTTCTTTGTCAATCCTTTAGCGCGACTCTTTAGGTTTGTTTCGTTTGGAAATGAGAGGAAACCAAAGGAAGTGGGTAACACCTAGCCAGTCACGTGGCCCACTTCGTAACCCAAACGAAAATGAATGATAAGATCATTCCGAAACCTTCCAATCATAAATACCGTATATGTCTAAACCCTTTGTTCACGTTCCCCGGTCAAGTGAGAGTCATGGTTATGTCAAACTCACTGGACTTGACCATATGTATACATCATAATAAATAGGAGATCATTGAGATCGATTTAGTGCCAAGCACAATCGTCTCGTTTGCTTTGGCCTAAGACTTTGATCTCTATTTATCTATAATTACATAGGATACATACTCATTCACTTATAAGACAACAAATCCCATGTTAGATATCTGCTAAGATTACCACTTACCCATCAAGTCCGCATTTCGAGGTTGACCCCACCAAAGGGTGAATTGGGTCTAACTACTCTAGTGAAAGACTTGACATCACAAGTGCATCTTTAGCCTGATACTTCAGGTCCAAGGTTCACATATACCTATTACGCACAATCAGTTCCGTCATTGACAATCACAGAGTGAAAATCCATGTGACAGAACCGATGCGAGTCGTGTTCGAACATATCAGTTCCACTGACGTGTCTACAATCTTAATCTCCTATCATCCCATGATAACAGACAGGCACTCCCATGTCGGAGCTAAGATTGTACAAGTATTCGAAATCTTTATTTGTCCATTAAAGACTTCATATTACTTGCAAACTTATTTTAGTAATCAAGATCGATCTCTCTAGTGCCAATCTTCCTATCCCATAGGAAGTAGAGGGATCGCACTGAAAACATGGACTAAACGTTTTACACAACTTATAGATGCAGATAAGAATTAAGTGAAAACTTAATAATGCCTTTTATTTAAGAAGAGTTTAAGTTCAATACAAGATATATGCCCTATACATTCTATCCTCTATGGCATCTGATGGTATAATCCTAACATCTGCACCTTCTCCTTCAGCGCCGATTCAGTACCAAGCGTCTACTCAACAGAATCTCTCTGCGCCAGTGGTCTCAAAACCACAAATTGCAAGGTTAACAAATGAACAAAAGTTGAAAACTTATCTCTGTTATAATTGTAGAAAACCAGGGCACTATCAGGTAAATTGCCCTTATCCAAACATATATAAGCCATCAAGGCAGGATTACTTAGATAGAAACAAATTCAGGAGCAACCTTCGCTAATAAGGTTTGCTCGCGGAGTCAGAACAAGAGTCCACACCTGAAGATTTGGATTCTTCAGAGGAGAGTAGTGATGATGATGAGCCAGTGGATGGCTCAGCGCTTATTTTTCTCATGGCCAGAGATGATGAAGCTTCCCCTGAGGTAAACACTAAAGTTTCTTAGCCTCTCTCTTATTAATAATTACTTGACAAAGTCAAAGAGTATTATAAAGATTGTCAAGATGCCGCCAAGTTATATCAAAATCACTTCGATATCATTTCATTGCTCAAGAGTGATAATGTGACGCTCAAGGTAGAGTTGCAAGTTTAGAAACAATGTATTGAGAGGAACAAATCACTTAAGAGTGAGATAACCAATTTGAAAAGTGATCTTGATATAACAGTCAAGAGAGAAGCTAAGCTGGTTGCTAGACTTGCTAAATCAGAGCAACTCATCTCATCATTGTCTAAAGCGTCAAGAAAGCTAGATAATGTGACTGATGTAACAACAATGTTTGGTTAAAAGACCGGTTTAGGATGCAATAAATTCGGTAAACAACCAAACAAATCTAATGTTACGGCGAACAACAAAGGAAATAGTGTATTCTTTGTTGAGAAAGGTTCAAAAAGTCAAACACCTAATGAACCAAGAGACAATGGTACGAGGCCAAATGAGAAAGTCAATACTGACTCAGGCAAAGGAGAGATGAAAGTGAATGATTCAGAAAAGAAGGTGCATCCAAACGCTCAAAAGGACCTTCTACCAGTGAATCAAACGCTAAGCGTCAAGCACCAAAAGTGCAACCTAAGTCAGTGGCAAGGAAATACCAGCGTCAATATCCACAAAGGTCAAGGCCATATTATCGATACTATGATGATTATGATTATGATTACTATTATAATCGAGGATATTATTATACACCTAAGAAGCACACACAACACAAATCGAAACTCAAGAAGGCTAATCTTCCCGTAATGAAGACCAGGCAAATATGGGTTCTGAAAGTTTTAATTCAAACTAACGCTAATAATGTAAAAGGACCCAAGCTACAATGGGTACCTAAAAAGAATTAGAACTGCCCTTTCGATTTCAGGTACCTAGAGCTAGAGCCGATACATCTGTTTAGTACATCAATAGTGGGTCGTCAAGGCACATAACAGGCTCCAAGGATCTCTTAATCAATTATCGAGCTGTCAGTGGTCCTCAGGTTGTATTTGGTGACAACTCCAAAGGTAAAACCAAAGGTATAGGTACTATGCATAGTGGGAACATCATGATTAGTGATGTTTATTATGTTAAGGGTCTTAAGCATAAGTCAATTTTGCAATAAAGGTTTTGAAGATAAATTTTCAAGTGACTGTTGCTATATAAATGACGCGAAGACTAAATCTACTAAATTAAAAGGTAAAAGAACGAACAATGTGTATTTGGTAGATTGGGGTTCAACAACAGATAACAACCCAACATGCTTTGTTGCTAAAAGTGAATCTAAAACAGGTTGGCTATGGCATAGAAAAATAAATCACCTCAACTTTAACATAATCTCTCAGCTTATAAATCTAAATCTTGTAGATGGATTACCTAAAAGACCATTTCATATAGATCGCCTCTGTGACGCTTGTCAAATGAGAAACAAGTTAAATCATCTTTCAAGAGAAAATCTTGTCTATCTACCCTAGAATACTTGAACTACTTCAGATGGATCTGTTTGGACCCATTCAAACGATCAGTATGAGCGGTGAAAAGTATACTTTGGTGATAGTAGACGATTTCCCTCGATTTACTTGGGTGGAATTTCTTTCATCCAAAGATGAGACATGTGACAAGTTAACAATGCTTATTCGGCAACTTCAAACTTTGAAAAATCTTAAGGTTGCAAGAATAAGGAGTGATCACGGTACTGAGTTTACTAACAAGGTTGTTGAGAAGTTTTGTGCAAAGAATGGAATACATTATGAGTATTCAGCTCCCAGAACTCCCCAACAAAATGGTGTTGCTGAGCACCGAAACAAAACGCTCAAGGAAGCCTGTAGGACAATGTTAGCAGAGTCCAAGCTTGCTCCTAGGTTTTGGGCCAAAGCGATCAACATTGCTTGTGACACTTAAAATCGTTGCATGGTCAACAAACACCATGGAAAACTCCATATGAACTATGGAAGGGACGTAAGCCAAATGTTTCATACTTTCACGTTTTGGTTCAAAATGCTTTATTCATAGTAATGGATCCCAAAGCCTAAAGACATTTGATCCTAAAGCGGATGAGGGAATCTTTCTAGGCTACGCCAAAAATGGAAAGAATTTTTGCTTCCTAAATAAGATCAAATCGAAGGTTGAGGAATCTATTCATGTTATTTTTGATGATGCTAACCAAGAACCGAGTAAGGTTAATATGAATGATGTAGGCGTTGAATATTTATGTCATCAAGCGTCAAAAGTTACTATTGATGATGAAAGTGACGACGATGATGAGATCTTAGTGCCCCTTCCTAAGGTTACTCGTGAGGTTATTATGGACAATCATGATAGATTTGTTGATGATCATGAAGAGAGTGTATCATCAAGAGCAAGGTAGAATCTGTGAACTTGAAGCGCCTTCCCAAGAGGATAGTCAAGCGCCTGACCAAGTGAACCAAGTGCCTATTCAACCTCTTAACCCATTCCAACCAGATAGACTATGGCTATGTGATCATCCACAAGAGCAGATTATTGGAGATATTGAACCGCATGTAAGGACTAGGGCCGCTACATTCAATGAGCCCATGTTCGCAAGCTTCCTATATCAAATGGAACCGAAGAAAGTGGATGAAGCGTTATGTGATCCTAGTTGGATTGAAGTCATGCAAGAAGAGCTTAATCAATTTGAGTGTAGTAAGGTTTGGATGCTAGTATCAAGGCCAACTCACCAAGGAGTTATTAGAACTAGATGAGTTTATAGAAACAAGATGGATGAGATTGACATTGTGATAAAGAAAAAAGCCATATTTGTTGCTCAATGATATTTTCAAGAAGAGCATATTGATTTTAATGAGACATATGCTCTTGTCGCCCGTCTTGAAGCAATTCGTATGTTTCTAGCGTATGCGGCATTCAACAAGTTTATGGTGCATCAAATGGACGTGAAGAGTGCATTTCTGAATGGTAAACTCCAAGAAGAAGTCTATGTGGAGCAACCCCCAGGATTCATCAATAGCCATGGTAAGGTTATGGTCTACAAGCTAGATAAAGCACTTTATGGGCATAAGCAAGCATCCCGAGCATGGTATGACACTCTTTCTTTTTTCCTTATTGGTAAAGGCTTTTCAAAAGACGGCAATGATTCAACGTAATTTAAAATTACCAATGACGAAGATATTCTCTTAGTCCAAATCTATGTTGATGATATTATTTTTGGATCTACTAATAAGCGTCCATGTGAGAAATTTTTGAAAATGATGCAAGAACAGTATGAAATGAGCATGATGGGTGAATTAACTTTTTTCTTGGGATTACAAGTTAAACAACTCCCTAATGGCATATTTATTAACCAAGCTAAATATACAAGAGATATGATTAAGAAATTTGGTATGGAAAATGCATCACCTTCCATAATTCCAATGAGCCAAGCGCTTATGTTAGATAAAGATGAAAGTGGGAAGAAAATTGATATCACTAATTATAGAGGTATCATTGGATCACTTTTTTATCTTACTGCTAGTAGATCTAATATTATGTTTACGGTATGCATGTGTGCACGCTTTCAAGCTAATCCTAAAGAGTCACACTTAAGTGTTGCCAAGAGAATCCTTAAATACCTAAAAGATACACAAAATGTGGGCTTATGTTATCCAAGGGACTCTCCTTTTGAACTAATTGGTTACTCAGATGCAGATTTTGCAGATTGCAAATTAGATCGTAAGAGTACTAGTGGTACATGTCAATATCTAGGTGATAGGTTAGAAATTGTGATAACCAAAGCGCCCTAGCCGTGACTCAAAACCCTGTTCTTCATTCCAAGATACCATTTTCTTTGTGACCATGTTCAAAAGAAAGCTATCTCCATGCACTTTAATGGAACTGACAAACAATTGGCAGATATCTTCACCAAGGCTCTCAATAAACAACGTTTTCTCACTTTAAGAAGTGAATTATGTATGATTGATTTAAAAGCTTAATCATTATGCATCATACTTTCATTAGACATATAATTTACGGGGGAATCCACTTTATTTATGTTTAAAAGATTTTTGAAAAAGTGTTACAAATTATCAAATTTAGGGGGAACCTTAAAATTGTGAATGTACACATTTGTAAGCGTCAATGATCAAAATTAATGTTCATATGCATAGATCATCAACGCTTATTATTTTTGTGCATGATATGTTGGATGCTCAAATATAAAAAGAATTTAATTTCAAGCGTCAACATAAGTCTTATGGCAAATATAACAAGTGGTTCTGTAAAGCTTTGAACTTATTCCCTTCAACACTTAACATAAACTTTTTATAAAATTCATGCATAATTTTTGAAATGACTTGTGACGTGATGGATAGACTCAAAGATTAATTTTGACCTTTACCACACGCTCCTATCACATCAAACTAGCGGGTAATTAAAAACTTTTCAAATGACTGTTCAGAATAAGTACGTGCTTGTATACGTGTCAGTGTACTATGAGCGCTTGCGTTACAATCTAAATATATGAAACGTTTTTCAAAGTTTTACTTGGACGTCAAAAGCTTTATATATGGGAGTTACCAATGCAACTTACCTATCTTGCCCAAAACTCGCGTCCGTAGTTAAAACCAATAATGGCTGAGATTCAATGACTTTACACATGGCAAAATCTTAATAGGACAAGAGAAACACAATTTTCAACTGTATTATTTAAAACAAATTTTTGCAGAAAAATTATTTACTTTTTACAAAAGATATCTACAAAATTACTCTCTCTCTCCATCTCTCTCAAAGTGAATCATTGTTCCATCTCTTTCAAAAAACTCTCAAATGGCACCCAAGAAATTCGTGAGCACTATTGAGGACACCATCAAGTTTACTGAAGGCCTTGTGGTTGACTGGAAATATCTGGATGAGCAGACTGAGATTAATGTGATTGATATGCTGGACTCAGTTGCCAAAGTTGGGCTCATGACATTCTTGACCAAGTACTCCTATCTTTGCTTCTGAAGTGGATACATTCTGGAGAACTGCTAAGCTCTCAGAGGATAAGACCTCAATTTCTTGCCTCTTTTCTTTCTCCAAGAAGGACTCTCCAAAGGAATTCGAGTTGATTGTTGTTTCCATTGCCATGAACTTCGACTTGCCGAATTAGGGTGAGGCATTAGAATTTGTTACTGCCGAACAGATTGTCAAAGCATGGTTAAGGATGCATGTAGATAATGATGCCGCATACAAACCCCATTTTGAAAAAAAAGACTTAGTTTTGAAATACCAACTCCTTACTGATTTCTGCAACAAAATCATAGAGTGCAGGAGATCAACCCCATGCAATTTCAAATGATGACGGCCATACTCCTTGGTATCAAGATCAACTGGAGCGAGTATATGTTTGATCGATTTAGGGATTGTTTAGAAATAACAAACAAATCCTATGGTGTGATTTTGAGTGATCTGCTGTTCAGAGCAGAGTGTGTTCACTAGTCTGGGCTTCCATGGGCTAAAGACAAGCTGTTAGGGAAGAGGATAGTAAAGAATCTCCTGAACCCTCCCCGAGTTAGTGGTGCAGCAAAACCCTTGGCTGAGTGTCAGGTAGTGCGCGAAGCGTCCGATGAGGAAGTGGAACGTCCAGCTCCTGAAGAAGTAGTGAAGCGTCCGGCTGTACAAAAGAAGACGGCTCCTCGCAAGCCTAAGGCTCCTACTGTTGCGTCTCCTCCTAAGGTTATTGATGAGGACGTGGAGGACAAGATTCCTCTAGTCAAGAAGGAAACTGGCAACTTTTATAAAGAAAATAAACTTTGAAGAAGAACCAATTGTCCCTTCAGTCCAAGTGCTCAAGATTGAAGGTGTTAATGTGAAGAAAATCTTTAAGCATTCTAGGACAGGCAAGTGTCAACTTCTTCAAGAGCCTGAAACTGTTGAGCCTAACACTCAGGAAACTACTGCCATTGAGACCAGTTTTCAGGGTAAGTTTATTTTTTGCCACAGCGTTTCTATAACTACAGCTGTAGAAGATCCTGCTCTTATAGAGGATAGTTCTTATGCTATAACTCTTATTCCAGCTGTTGCTGAAGCAACAATCGATGTCCATCTGGATGTAGATTTAGAAGAAGTGGTGGTCATCGCCAAAGATTTTACATAAAGCGCTGCAATGGATGCCGAGGAACCTACAACGGAAGGGGTCCAACTACCACTATCTTCAGAGGTCATAACAGAGGAACGCTCAGAAGGTCAGAGCGTTGCTGAGGACGTTACAAGACCTAGGCAATTCTTCAAACTGGATCCACTCAAGATGATTGATCACTCAATCAATTATATGCCACTGTCGCTTGAAGAAGACTTCATTCCCACCGGCTATAATGAAGAGCATTACATTTTTGTGGAGAATGAAGTGGCCATGATGATAGAACATGACCGATCTATTTGCGAGATGATATTCAGCACAGATCTGACAGACATTGAGTAAGAATATTATATGGACATTGCCAATGATAAACTGATGAAGCAGATTCTGGCATCAGTGTTGATTCATGAGAGGAATCCAGAGGCGAGAACTCCAAGAGCCGATGTAGACTTGGGCTATTTTTTGGATATGGAGCATAGTAGACCATCAAACTTTGCTCCAAGAAACTACAAGACTAGAGTTTACAAGCGTCTGCCCATGGAGTTCTCAATCCTAAAGAAGAACTCTTAAACAGAGAAGAATATCCATTTTCCTGAAGTGGTGCACAATGTTGAGAATCTGAGTGCAGCCAATCCACTTCGGTTATGGAAGAATAAAAGTCCTTTCGTTGGTAACCGTCCAACGTCTTTGACAGATTTGATTCAAGAAGAAGCGGATGACTACTTCCAGAGTCTATGGAATACTAGCTATCAAACAGACAGATACCGCTTTGAATCCATCAAAGACATTCACCAGAAGGCATTCGGGCTATAGTCAATGCAGGTACAGATTAATGCATGAATGAAGTTCAATGGGTTAAAGCATACATGGGTAACAAATATACGTTTCAAGAGTTGGTCAACGCTCCATATTTATTTGGCATAGGCATGCATGACAAGAAGCGTCAGTTCGCCAAGTATTGCCTGGAGAAGCGTCAATAGCGAGTACGGCCAATTAATAAGTTACCAAGCGTTCGCCAACTAGTAGAGCGATTTCTTCGTCAAGCATTGTATCGGCTTGCAGTTACTCCTCTCCGCTTCAATAGCCGAGCATCAACCAGTGGCGTTAAACCAGTTTCAGATATTTCTATCACTCCTAGCCACTGTGACGACAACTTTTGACTGATGTTGAAGATCATGGCTCCAATTCCACACTTTGATTAGATCTTCATAGCAATCTGCGAGAACCCAATGGCTCAAGGATTTGATCCTTTTAGGGATATCCTCTGCTCCTATCAATCAGAAAGGAAGTGAGCGAACATTATGCCTATGTGCTTTCGTTGTTAGAAAGAAATCAAGGCATCACTCAAGACGTGTATCCCTGTTTGGAAGAGCACTACAAAAACCATATTCCTGAATTTGAGCGTCTTCAGTATCTTCCAACAAATAGGGTTATAGAATTCTCTTTGGATTATCGTCCCGATGTGTTTTTTCAGATTCCACAGGCTAAGTCCAGACTTTTTCTGAATCATGTGTTGGACATTATGAGTCCAATGTGGGTTAGGGTCGTGGATAGTCCTCTCCGCACTATGATTCAAGGCTCATGCTTGCCCAATCCCAGATTATATGAGCTTCTTGCCAGTTCAACAGACTTCTGCGCTAGTATAGTGCTTGCTAGGCTTAACATTCAATTTACTGACTTTTGTCAGCGGATTTCAGTTCCTGAGGAAGTTACTGTTCAGACTATTAAAGCGGCAAGTGTTTCTGAGCAAGCTGAGGAACCGAAAGAAGCGTCTCTAGCAGAGGTTATACGTGATGCTTTCGTTCCTATTATTGCCAATTTTGTTGATCTACCAATCAAAGCACAAGGCACAGCGTTTGGTCCAGCACATCAACCATCAATTGACTCACTAAAATACACATCCAAGTTCAAGCGACTGGTTTCTCAAGCGGTTCCTTCTGATGTGAGTCAAACTTTCGGTGCTTTGTTGAAACCGTTGTTGGAGGAAGTGAGTGATCATGCTACTTAGAAGGCCTAAGCCCTTCACTGGATTAAGACTAATCTTGCAAAGATTGAGTCCCAGAATATGACTGATCAAATTGCTCATATTCGCGGTGCTGCTCAAGCGGCAGTTGCTGATTGCCTTAGACAGTTTCAGGAAGTGGCTGACGCTAATAGGGCACATCAACTTGCAATGAAAGAACACTTTGACAAGCGCATTGACACTCTATAGGATTCAATGGCTCAGATTGCTACTCAAGTCAGTCTACTCACATAACACTTTATGAAGACTGATGCTTGCAATAAGGGGGAAGAAAAAAAAGGGGAGAAGAGGAAAGCAACAAGTTCAAGAGCTCAAGATCCTCCTCTACCTCCAAAGCGTCAAGAAATACTTGCTCCTCCTCCTCCACTGAATATTGAGCAAAGATACCCAACTTGGGTAGCTACTTTCAGAGCACGAGAAGAGGAAAACATCAAGTTCAAGAGCTCAATATCCTCCTCCGCCGCCAAAGCATCAAAAAATACTTTATCCTCCTCCTCCTCCTCCAGTGAATATTGTGTAAAGATACCGAACTTGGGTAGATACTTTCGGAGCACCTAACAGAACTTTAGGGTTCCCTCCGATAGCGTATTATCCTAATCTGCCAGTGCCTTCTCAAGAGTTGCTTGAATAGTTTGACGTTCCTATTGAACGAGCGCCTCTTTTAGAGCCTTCTGATCTGAAGATCATAGCTAAAGAGAAGAAGAAGACAGATTTCAATCAAGCGTTTAGGATATGTCTGAGGCACATTGGCATCGACCCAACGGAGGGGGATAGACACTGATAAGAAGAGACAGACTCATGAGAATGAGATAATAGATAAAGATCATGCACGCTATGAAGATACTTGCAGAAAATTTGATTGAAGTGATCAGAACTGAAATGTATAGAAGAGACAACGCTTAGCCATGACATTGAGAGTTCTTGCTTTGCATTATCTATATTCTTGTCTCTTTATTGTATTTTGTTTAGTTGTAAATGCTTGTACTTACCTTGATATATTAATGAAGTGCATTTTCAGCTAAAACATCTCGTTGAGGCGTAACTGACCTTAACTAACTTTATAACCAAAGCTAACTTTTGTATTTTGGTTGTCTAACTCTTGAACTATAAAAGTGTAAGTATTACCATCATCAAAAAGGGAGAAATTGTTAGGGAATTTCTTGTTAGATGTTTTAATGATGACAATTAGGATTTTATGTTAGACCCCAAAATATGTAAATTTGATTTTATTAGAAATCTTGTATAGGCTTTGAGCGTTAGATTTGTGTAGGCTTTATTTATTTTCTTTATAGTCTATTAGGCTAAGTAGTCTTAGACTAAGCGTCTAATAATTTCTGAGTGAGCTTATCAGTAGTTAGGTCTGAAGATTCAAGTTTCTGAAGACTGAATGAAGATGAAGTTTTCCAAGCGTCCAAGCACTGATTGAGGACAAAAATCATTCAGTAGTGATTAAGCTTCTATCAATTACCAAATGTCACCTGAATTTATTTCTAAGTCCAGAAGGAGTTTGATGCGAATATTCACAGTTCATTAATTGCTAACGGGCATTTAATTCAAATGCATTAAATGCTGATAAGAGCATTAATTGCGATAAGCTCTTCAGGATGTACGGAGAAGCCACCCCATTGGACTATCAACTTTTCTGAGACTGCCGCTCCAACTTTTGTGCAGCCGATTTTTAGGGAACAAGGACAAAAGCTTTTCACTCGCGAAAGTCAGAGACACGCGCATGTGCATGTGACAAACAGACACTTTTTCCAAGAATGTCTATAAACAGACTTCAGCAACAAGACAAAATCGGAGATTCACCACAGTACAAGCTTACAAGCCGAAACTCTGTTGTATTGAAGTCTCAAACCTTAACTTTCAGAAAAGCCAGAATATCCAAGCAAACATTATCTTTGCTTTTCATCAATCCTTGAGACAGTCAACCAATATCTTAAATATCTTCATAGAACAACCTTACATTACTATTGAGATATTCCAACTTGTTTGAATTTTCCCAAAATCAAACAAATCGTTAGAAAACCTCATCCAAGCCTCGTGATCTGTGTGAAGTTGAAGTTGGATACTTGTATTATTTCTGGGTGAAAGAAGCAAGAGGATAGAAGTGTCTTATAGCAGAAATCTGAGTGACCAAGGAGCTCAAGTCATCAACATCCATCTCTCCCTAATTTGTAGATGATTCTGTGTGATTCTTTGAGAATCATTTTAGTGGATTACCTCCAAGTGTTCGAGGAGAAGAATGACGTAGTTGAGATTACACCAACCAACGAACCTTACAAATATTGTGTTCTTTACTTTACCGTTAATTTAATTTCTATCATATTATTGCATATATCGGTTAAGTAAACACACTCAAAACGCTTAGCAACTAAAGAAAAATTTGTGACGCTAAAACCTTTTAAAAGAAGACTTAAAATCATTCCGCTGTGCTAACCCTGATTAAAGAACTAAACGCTTAAACCTACTTGGTTAAAGTATTCAAATCTTGAGTCTAAGTTAATCTTTTCAGAACGGTCTTCAAGTAGACGCTCAACCAAGTGCCTACATTTCAAGCGTCCAAACCGATTTTAATTCGAAACTTTTTGATGTCGAAAAAGACTTAAGGGTCTATTTAACCCCCCCTTTCTAGACTCATTCGTATGCCACTTGAGACCAACATTTATGTTTTCAAAAATTATTTTCTTTTTAAGAATTATAATTTTCTGAAATTTCATCCACAACACATTATAGTTTTCACATTTTCAAAATATGAATACCACATTGTTTTTCAAACTCACTTTTACATTTTCGGTTTTTCCTATATAACTACCTATAAATAAACAAATTCATCACCTCACACTATCTCTGGTCAATAATTATATACTACAATTATTCTTTCATAATTTGTTCTTACTTAACAATTTCTTTAATTAATCAAATTATTATCAAAATAACTAAATCAATCTTTCTACACATCAACACATCACATTTGATTTAACACATGTTACTAATTCCAAACTAAAAGCATAAATATACGCAGCCAAAATAACATTATTTTCGCACGAATAGTTGAACACCTATAATGCACGTTTTCCAAAGAATATTCTAAAATTCAACCAAAAAACATAAACAAACATCGTTGTATAAGAGTTTCGCAATCATTGAATGTACATTTATAATACTTGAAGATAATAAAATGCAAAACATCAATCTACTTAACTTCTTGAATAAGCAAATTAAAGGGACTAATAACTGAACATCTAAAACCTAAACAATTTATTTTTTAACCTATCTCTAGGATTGAAAAAATTGGGTTTAAAGGACGTATCAATATTTCTATGGGAAAATTGCATAAGACCCCCTGTGATATGCGAAACCTGCGCCAAACTCCCCTGTGGTAATTTTTTTGCGAATCACCCCCTTGTGTTATTTTTTATTCTACACATTTCCCCTTTTTCGATTTTTTTTGGTGTTTTTTTCCATCATAAATGTTCTAGATTCAACCCAAATTAAATTATTTAACTATTGTAAACATGTTTGGGGCAAAAATGCATTTGGATTGACATTTATGATGGAAAAAAACACTAAAAAAAAACAAAAAAGGGGAAATATGCAGAATAAAGAATAACACAAGGGAGTGATTCGCAAAAAAATTAACAGAGGGGGTTTGCGCAGGTTTCGCATATCACCGGGGGGGGGGTCTTATGCAATTTTCCCATATTTCTATACTTTAAGAGAAGGGATTCGTGAAGTTTATGATCTCCTAAAATATAAATGATATTATAAATGCAACGCCCCAAAAATTAATCCTAAAAGAACTCAAACTGAAAGAGTGAGCCTATCCTTATTGCAGTACAGTCCAAAATCCATACACAATTAAACAAATTATCTGGTAGGATCACAACCCTAATACATCAACCAAATAGCTAAGTAAACTTGTTAGGAAATTTCATGTTAGATGTATTGATGATGACAAGATAAGCTTTATGTTAGAGCCCAAAAAGATTATGCAAGTTTGATTAGAACATGTTTAAGCATTTAAAAGATATTGAGTTGTAACATGTTGGATTGTCCAAGAGACAGAATTCACTTGAAATAAATTCTAATTCAAGAGGGACTTAAATGCAATCTTCAATGGGCATTTAATTCCAACGAATACTAATTTGAAATGCATTTAATGCCTGATAAGAACATTAAATGTGATAAGGACGAGTGACGTACGTATAAGCCTTCCCTAGTGGCTATCAACTCAAAGTAGCCTACCACACCAACTTTTGTGCAGTGAATTTTTTACAAATGTCAGAAAAGAGTTGGTACACTCGCCGAGTGATAGGCATGCGCCCAAATGTGTCTAACGAACAATTCCCAAGAAAATGCCTATAAATAGAAGCTCATAGCTCAACCCTAAAACCAAGAAAATATATCACTCTTACGCTGTTGAAATTAATCCAACTCTCAAAAATTTTAAAACTCCATATCCATTTATTCTTAAGCTTTCTCATCTTTATACAGCCATTCAATATCTCATACAACTTCAATAAAAGAAAATTCAATCTTCCATTGAGATATTCAAAAGTGTTTGAACTTTCCAAATCAAACAAAATCTTTGATAAATCTATCAACCTCTTCATTCTAGGTAACAAAATTGTTGAAGACGAAACATTATTTCTGAGTGATAGAAGCTTGTCAAAAGAGGATCTTAGCTGAGTAGAAATTTACGTGATCAGGAACTTAAGATCAGTCTTCCCCATTTGCTAATGCGTAAAAGTTGTCTGAGTGAAGCTTTGTAATTCATATTAGTGAATTTCTCCTGTGTGGAAAGGAGTAGAAGGACATAGCTCGGATTACACAAACTCAATGAACCTTACAATTTCTTGTGTCAATTATTTATTGGTTTATTGCTTTATTATTCATCATATTCTTATCTTGGCATAATGCATGAATTCATTTTTTAAATCAAAATCAAAGAAACTAAGGCCCTGTTTGTTTGTGTTTTCAAATCACTTTTTCCATTTTCATTTTTATTTGAAAATGAAAATGCACACTTTATAATGTTTTAAACTGAAAATATTCTCATTTTTATGTTCCCAATAAATTTTAATCAGTTCTTTAAAATTACGTTTCACATCACTCATCTCATAATTTCTTTTTATCACTTTTCTCTCTCATCCCCTTTCAATTTTTTAAACCTTTCTCTCTCTCCTCTCCTTTAAATTTTTAAATCCAACACTATTTATCTAATCATTACTTTTCAATCATTTCACACATCACAATCACCAAGTTCAACCATTTTTAAAAACACAATCGAACACGCCTACTTGTTTTACTTTCCTCACACAAAAATCAAAAAACGCATTCCCCCATACATTTTAGTGAATTTCTCCTGTGTGGAAAGGAGTAGAAGGACATAGCTGGGATTACACAAACTCAGTGAACCTTACAATTTCTTGTGTCAATTATTTATTGTTTTATTGCTTTATTATTCATCATATTCTTATCTTGGCATAATGCATGAATTCATTTTTTAAATCAAAATCAAAGAAACTAAGGCCCTGTTTGTTTGTGTTTTCAAATCACTTTTTCCATTTTCATTTTTATTTGAAAATGAAAATGCACACTTTATAATGTTTTAAACTGAAAATATTCTCATTTTTATGTTCCCAATAAATTTTAATCATTTCTTTAAAATTACGTTTCACATCACTCATCTCATAATTTCTTTTTATCACTTTTCTCTCTCATCCCCTTTCAATTTTTTAAACCTTTCTCTCTCTCCTCTCCTTTAACTTTTTAAATCCAACACTATTTATCTAATCATTACTTTTCAATCATTTCACACATCACAATCACCAATTTCAACCATTTTTAAAAACACAATCGAACACGCCTACTTGTTTTACTTTCCTCACACAAAAATCAAAAAATGCATTCCCCCATACATTTTAGAAAATGACGGTTGAAAATGAAATGAAAACACATCCAAACAAAGCCTAAGTACTTTTAGGCGCTACAACCTTTTAAAATACAAAGACTTTCATAATTTATTTCTCCTGTGCTAACCTTGATATAAGCGTTGAGCTTTTGATCCTACCTTGATCAAGTGCTCAAACCTGTTGTCTAACTTATCTTTCAGAACAAGTCTTAAATCGGCATAGACCACCACTGATCTGTGTGTCACTAGCATTTAGTGACAAGCGCCTTCAAAAATTTTAATATGAAAGTTTTTAAGTTTGAAGAACTTCAGGGTCTATTCAATCCTCCCCCCCCCCCACCTTCTAGGCCCTTGCGTATGCCATTTGGGACCAACAATTGATATCAGAACGGTTGAAGCTGAAACCTAGACTTTTCCAAGCATAACTGCTTGTTTAGATCCATTTTTATAAAACTAGTTGCTAAGTTGACCGCGTCAAACTATGTGTTGGTCTCTAGTGGAGTATGAAAAGGGTCTAGAAGTGGGGGTTGAATAGACCCAGAAGTTTTCTATTATCTTTAAAAAAATTCTTGCCTCTTAAAATATTTTGAAAGCTTGGAAAGAAAAGCACTTAAATGGAGATAACTTAGAATTAGTGATTTTAACAATTACCAAAGAAGGATAAAGCTTAGTGTTGTGATTCGGTCTAGCGGATAAATTTTTTTGATTCGAATCACACCGAGAATCGAATCCGGGGATATTCATGATATTAATAATAACACATTAAGAACGTATTATGAAAAGAGAGTATATGAATTACCTCTTGACAACAAAATTCTGATTAATCAACAGTAGCCCCAGACTTCTGCCTATAGATAATCACGCGGAAGAAATTTCTCCGAGAAAAACTTCGTTCTCCTCCCGGCAACAATGGCAGCGGCGGCTAGTTGGAGGGAGAGGGAGGGAATTTTGTCTTTCCTATTCCTCTAGGTTTCTTTTGGCTCAAAGTCTGATTCTGAAACAATGACTTCTGACACTGACTAACTACTTATATCACAAAAGCAGAACCCCTAGGTATACAATGACGGAGGCGGCCTCTAGGCCTAGTTAGGATGGGCTTCCGAGCTTTGTTTCATCTTAGCTCATGTGTAATTAATTAAATCTAAGTCCAATCTAATTGACAATTAATTAATTACTTTAATCTAATTAATTTAATTCAACTTATAAATTAATCTTATGAATTAATATGATTAAATTAATTTATTCAATCTAATTGAATATTTTTAATTAAATCATGCCATCCATTTCGTCAGTCAATCACATTTAATGTGATTTTACCAAAATACCCTTAGCATGGAAATATTCCTTTTCTTCACATAGCGTGACTCTCTAGACTCAATTCAATTGGCAATGGGAGGATTCCAAAGGATAAGGTTGTCACTTAGTCAACACCGTGGAACCAAATCATAACCCAATTGAATACGAGAAGAACATGTCATCATGAACCTTGATTACGACTACCAAATGCGTATAAACTCTTCGCCGACGTGACCCGATCAAGTAAGATCCATGGTACGTCAAACTCGTATAACTTGATGATGTACTCGGTAATCATAATATTGTGAAATTACCAAACTACCATTAGTGACCATCATTTAGTTTAGTTTATTTGCTTTGGCCAAAGACTTTGTAATTTCTATTACGTATGATCGTACAGGTCACATACTCGTTTACTGTCAAGACGGTGAAGCCCATGTTCGCAGTTATCTTAAAATGTCGAATACACCATGTGGATCCTACTTCAAGGTTGACCCCACCTATCAGGTGATACGGGTCTAACTACTTTGATAACATATCCAATACTACGAGTACATTATTAATAATTTCTCAGGTCTAAAGTTCACACATACTATCGCAATCTTAATCTCAATCATTGACTGTTAAAGAGTAAATACCCATGTGATCGGATTAATGCGAGTTGAGTTCAAATATGTTAATTCCATTAATCATATTCATGACACCATCTCCAACTATCTAATCATTGTACGACTGACACTTTCTTGTCAAAGTAGGTGTCATACAAGTTGAATTTTAATGCCCAATTAAAGTTCCTTAACTCGCGAACTCCATGTTTAAGATATTAAGTACTTTACTCTTCCAGTGCCTCCTCTTGACCATCAGAGGTGGAAAGTTTATTTTCAAATCTCATGGATTTATTTGTTCAATACATTTAAATGCCATTAGATTTATATGAACAAAATCAAAATCTTTATTCTATAAATAGAAACAATAAATAGTTTATAAAAATAACTTATCAAAGTCCTACTCAATCTAATTCCTCGTAGGCATTAAGGGTATACACCTAGCAATCTCCCACTTGCACTCAACGTTAATTGCTATAGTATTTGATGCGCATCTTGTCAAGATGTTTATCTAGCACCACCTGTGATAATGGCTTGGTGAGTGGGGTCAGCCACGTTTTCTACTGAAGCTATTTTCTGCACGACGATATCGCCTCTTCCAACGATTGCGCATATTATATGATATTTCCTCACCACATGTTTAGATTTATTGTAAGCCTTGGTTCTTTAGCTTGTGCAATTGCTCCATTATTGTCACACCATAGTGGCAATGACATTTCCAAGCTAGGAACCACTTGAAATTCAGCTATGAACCTTCTCATCCAAATAGATTTTTTTGATGCCTCAGAGGTTGCTACATATTCTGCCTCCGTTGTGGAATCAGCAGTTGGCCTTTGCTTGAAACTTTTCCAAGACACTGGTCCACCATTGAGCGT
Source organism: Buddleja alternifolia (assembly GCA_019426215.1). Taxonomy (NCBI): domain Eukaryota; kingdom Viridiplantae; phylum Streptophyta; class Magnoliopsida; order Lamiales; family Scrophulariaceae; genus Buddleja; species Buddleja alternifolia. The sequence goes on along the minus strand of WHWC01000382.1, from coordinate 73,665 downwards.
GAATATGTAACCAGAGGTGGACTTAAGGTCATCTGGATCAGATTGAAAATCTGCATCGGTGTAACCATCCACCTTCAATTCTCCATTTCCATATATCAATACCATTTCTTTAGTTCTTCTTAAGTACTTTAAGATACACTTCACTAATGTCCAGTATGGCTCCCCCGGGTTTGCTTGAAACCTACTGACCATGCTCACAACATGTGCCTGATCTAGTCTCGTGCACAACGTCGCATACATGAGACTTCCTACTGCCAAATGCATAGGGTGTATTCCTCATTTCCATTCTATCCTTGTCCATTTTAGGACTCATAGATTTGGAAAGATGAATACCATGTCTCATGGGAAAAAGTTCTCCCCTAGAGTTATGCATTTCATATCTCTTAAGGACTTTCTCTAGGTAGAGCGCTTAGGAGAGTCCTATCATTTTATTCGCTCTATCTCTATATAGGCGAATTCCCAGAATGTAGGTTGCTTCTCCTAAGTCTTTCATGGATAACATCCTTGAGAGTCATGTCTTGACTGGCGTCAATAGACATATGTCATTCCCTATAAGTAGGATGTCATCTACGTATAGAACCAGGAATGTCAACTTACTCCCACTGACCATTTTGTAGACACATGGTTTGTCTTTATTCTTGATGAAACCATATTTCTTTGCTTCTTCATCAAATCTTAGATTCCAGCTCCGAGAGGCTTGTTTCAGTCCATAGATGGAGTTATTAAGTTTGCAAACTTTATGAGAATCTGCTTCGGATATGAAGCCCCTGGGCTGTTGCATATAAATGTTCTCCTCGAGCTATCCATTTAGAAATGTGGTCTTCACATCCATTTTCCAGATTTCATAATTTAAGTTTGTAGCTATGGCCAACAGAATTCTAATAGATTTGATTATGGCTACTAGAGAAAAGGTTTCCTCATAGTCAATGCCCTCCTTTTGACTATACTCTTTTGCCACCAGCTTGGACTTATAGGTATCCACTTTGCCATCCGAACCAATCTTTCTCTTATAGATCCATTTGCATCCAATTGGTCTTTCTCCATTTGGTAGATTAGTAAGAGTCCAAACTTGGTTCGAATGCATCTAATCAATCTCTGCTTTCATAGCTTCAAGCTACTTTGAGGAATCTATGTCCGTCGCTGCTTCATCATAGTCGGAGGGATCATCTCCATGGCTCCCTTCTGCAACAACATTCAAATAATGTTGTGTATTGTGCAGATAGCCATATCTCTCAGACAGCAGAGATATTCTACTAGATCGTCACTGCGACGGTTGTATCATATTGGGTTCAGATCTCAACCCCGGTGGAAAGCCTTTCTTAGTGCTTAACCTCTTTCTAAAGAAGAAGTTTTGGAATAATTGAAGTCTATGAAGTCCTATACAGTCTCCAATCCCGATGTCACCATACCTCTTGGCGTTATCCTATTCTTCCAAAACAATCTTCCTACCTGCACCACCTTCTCGAATGAATTCTTCTTCAAGAAAGTGGGCTTGCAAGGCCACGATGATCCTATGATCATTTTGCAGGTAAAAGAGGTATCCCATTGAATCTATGGCAAAATCGAGAAAACGTCCTTTCAAGGATCTATCCTCTAGTTTCTCTACCTTGGTCTTCTTTACATATGCTGGGCAACCCCATATCTTTATGCACTTGAGACTAGGCTTCTTACCACTCCATATTTCATATGGTGTAGTGGGAACATATTTCGAGGGATATTTGTTCAGAATATGCGCAGCTGTAAGCAAAGCATGCCCCCACAGGGAAATTGGTAAATCAGTGTAGCTAAGCATGGAGCGTATCATGTCAAACAAAGTACAATTCCTTCTTTTTGCTACCGCATTAAGTTGTGGAGTCGCTGGAGGAGTAAGTAGTAATACTATGCCTTATTCTATTAAGAACTCGTCAAACTAGGCACTCATGTATTCGCCACCTCGATCATATCTTAGTGTCTTAATACTATGCCTAGTTTGTTTTTCAGGTAAAGCTTAGAATTCCTTGAACCATTCAAGTGCTTCTGATGTATACTTCATCAAATAAACTAGTCCATACCTAGAGTGGTCATCTTTGAAGGTTATAAAGTACTGAAAAGATCCAAGGCCGCAAACGTCAGCGTGAATTAATCCTAAAACTTCATTTGCCCTTTCAAAATGTCCAGTGAATGGTGACCTAGTCATCTTGCTTATAAGACATGATTCACAAGTAGGATATGCGTTAGACCCAAGTGAGCCAACAAGCCCATGTTTTTCCAACTCATGAATCTTAAATTCACTGGCATGTCCTAGTCTAAGGTGCCATATGAGTTTTCGATTCACTCCACTCATACTACGTTTTCTAGTCATAGTATTAGCCATACATTGATTTCGGACATTCAAATAATATAAACCATTAATTAAAGATGCACATCCAACACACTTATTTCCAAAATACATATCACAAAAATCATGTTTAAAAGAAAACAAATATCCTTTTTTGACCAATAAAGGAATATAAACAATATTATTGAGCACATTGGGCAAAACTAGGCAATCATCTAAAATTATTTGATGTCCAGAAAATAATGTAACAGAAGTAATTCTAATGTGCATCGCAGCCATGTTGTGCCTGCTTCCAAAATTGATCATCACTTTCTTCTCATCCAGCTTTCTACTCTCTTCTAAATCCTGGTTCAAAACACAAATAAAAGCACTAGCTCCGGAATCTAGAATCCAAGAAGTAGGAAATATCATCATAGAACAATTTGTTTCAAAAACAAAAAGTTCTATAGCTGATTTTCTTTAAGCTCTTAGGTTAGGATAGTCATGCTTCCATTCATCCACTTCTTTGCAGTGGAGATAAGTCTTTTCAAATTTTGAGTGTTTGGTTCTTTCCTTATTGTTCTCAGAAGCAATCCTCACTCCAAGTAGCCCAGTTCGAGGTGGAGTATCATCATCCCATTCCTTTCTCAGTTGGGCTTGCATGTGTACAAGCCTATCTTTAAGATCTATCAAGGATCCTCTTATGTCATCTATCTCAAAGGTAGTGACATAAGCAGAGAAGAATTTAGGGAAGGATTGAAGAATGAGATCTACTTCCAGGCGAAAATTCATGTAGCTACCCAGAGACCGAAGTCTTTCTATCATGGATATCATATTCATAACATGATTTGCTACTTGATCATTTTCTCTCATTTTAATTTGGAAAAGTTCTTATGATAAATAATACCGAGTTGATTTTCCATGTTCCCCGAACATATCTTCCAAATGAAGCATCATTGACTTGGGACTTTACATATCAAATTGTATATGTCTCAATTCATTGCTCATGGAATGCAACATAAAGTCATTGACCTTTTGGGCATCAGTGATCTATCTCTTATATATTTTTAGAGCAGATTTTGCTTCGTTGGCCCTAGGTAAAGATGGACCATCTTACTCCAAAATGTGCTCAAGTGATTTCTTCTTGAGCTCTGCCTTAGCATTTTGATCCAATCATTGTAGTTTGGTCTAGTGAGGACATTTTTCTCAAGCATTGCTTTCAAAGGGTTAATCATTGCGTAGGAAATAAACTGCAGAAAATACCAAGATTTACGATTAGATGTGTTGAGTTCTTCTATGATCTGAACAAGTTACAACCTTGAACGACATATGGCCTGTTAGGTCATTGAGGTGATGTCATACATCAATTGGTCCAATAGATGATTCAATGTCCTTTAGCTGATAGATCACTGAACCGCAAATTTTTTCGATATATAAGTGGTGATCTATCTGAGTCATTTATCCCATCAACTCCTTTCAGTCTAACAATTTAATCCCACCTTGCAACCTTCAACGATATGTAGGGCAAAATTTTCTTTAACACGAAGGCATCAAATACTCTAGAGGAGATACAGTAGCACGTCTTGATGCATGACTCCCTTATTCCGGGAAGATGCCATGCACTAGAAGTGAACCCACCTTCTAAAGTTTGATGGAGAGTTAGGACATCCAATGCCCGTTACTTACATAGTATTTTCAAATGGGAGAATAATAACATTTGATAATGTTAATAATGTTGGTCTCACATTGCAATTTAATTTCTTTATCACGCACTTTTAAAGTAAATGCAAAAGAATAAGCCTAGCAATTCTAACAACACACAATCAACTCGAGCGAATGAGGGATTAGGGAGGGGTTCTATCTATTACAAAGGTTTTCGCCTGTGATGCCTAAGATTTTAAAGTATGCATTTTATGTGTATAGATATATATGTGGACACATTTTAAATAAAAAAGAAAAGTGAAAATGGAGTAAATAAAAGAAAGAGTAAGAATTATATTTTCTTGCTAATTCACATTTTGGAAATACTTGATTTTCGTAGGTCATTCTATTCTAGAAATCGATACTTGACTATATGAATTTTTGTAACTTGCTTGCATTGCTAATCGTTGCTCCAAAATTTTGTAATTAGACTTTTACTATCAAATATATTGTGTGTTGTAGGACTTAAAGCATGCATCCTATGTGTAGAAAAATATTTATGTTATGGTGCATCTTGCAAAGAACACAAAAAGGGGGGAGAAATGGGCAAATAAAAGGATGAATGAGAAATTGCACTCAAGACTTCCTTCATAATCTATATATACCTGTAACCATTTGGTCTTCAACCTCATTCCAACTTAAAGAAACACCAAAGAGGGAAATTCAGCAATTCCCGCATAGAAACTGAGCCCTGGCAATTTCGTCCTTTTCAAATTTTGAGATAGCAAATGACCTCCAAATTTGGTGTTATTTAGTTAAATATCCTTCTAGGAGGATAGTCTACAATATTATGAAACCCAAATTTACTTAACAGCTACCCAAAAATTCAGAAAAAGCCCCGAACCAGAAGCTGCTGCTGAGTCACATTCATACTTGCATGTGTGGAAGTTTAAGCTATAATTTGTTGTAATTTCTTCAATTGGAATGGGTAAATCACCTTTATTTCTATTGGTATGTTTTTTTATTTGAGTTAATTAAAGTTATTATAGAATATACCTTGATTTGTTCAATTGGGGGTTCAATGGGTTCATGCATGAGGTGATTTTGAATGTTGGGGTGAATCTTTGGTTGCATGTGTGATTGAGGGTAGGATCTGAGTAAATCATTGTAATACCTTGAATGTACGTGTATTTCAAGCTTATTTATGTGATTGCATGTCAAATTTAATGGGTTTTCAAGGAGTATCTAGGACATGCATGTTTGTTTTGAAATGAAGGTGAGATGAATGGAAATTTCTGTTTCTGCAAGTGATACCCCAGGCTGTAATTAAGTGGATCAAAGTGTGAATTTGATTATGTAAAATTTTATAAAGTAATTTGTATGACTGTAAAATTTTGTAAAGATTGGAGTTCTGTGGATTTTTCTAAAATTTGTTGAATAAAACTGCCAGTTCATTTGGCGGGATTTAAAATTGCTACGATTTTGGGCTTATTTAGTAAATCTAGAAATTCTTGTTGCTCTGAAAATTTTACTGTAGGTATATACATGTGTTAGGAAGCTTTCATAAAAAAAATTGGGATGTTTTCAAGAAAAATGGAATTTTATACAATATTTTGAAGATAGGCTAACTGTTTTGAAAAATCTATCGGGACAACTATGTTTTGGAAATTGAATCGCTAATTCAATGATTTCAATTAAAGTTGAAATTTATGTGGAATGTTCCAAAATGCACTTTTTGTGTTTTTCCAAAGTTTCTAAGAAAATTCCTGTCTTGAGAACTTGTACAAAATTCTATAGTAAAACTGTGCAAATTTGTAGCTTACTTGAGTCTTCTTTCAACTAAATTGCCTATATGTCTAGATTTTTTTTTTCTGTTGTGCATCTTGCCTTATTTAGTAGGATAAGTTTGGTTAGGAAGAGGACTTATCATGGGTAGAATTGTTAGGTATTCATAAGGTTAAGCCTGAATAAGTTATTTGTTCCACCGCCACAGGTAGCATACCCAACTTTCCGACATTCGAACCAGTTTAAGGTTTTTGTATTAGGTGAGTGTCCCTTAACTCTATAGTAGTATCTTTGAAAACTGTAAGGAATATATGTATGTAAATTTCAATTGCTATATATATATATATATATATATATATATTGTATAAAAGAAAAAAATTTTAGTATTGAAAAATTGTGGAATCATGTTTCAGTTCTGAACTCATATTCTGAAGGTTACTCATCTGTTTCTCCACAATTTTAAATCTCTTTTGTTTATGATGATCAATGACTAATATGGTTCAATTCTGATTTGTTTCTGTTAGTTGGATCCAACTTGGCTTGGGTTGATAAAGTGTACCGACGGGCAGTAGCTGACTTGTCGGTTGGACACCGAGTCCCCAAGCCCCCCTCACAACGCACAATAGAAGCCGTTTGTGGTTGTGTTGGGTAGTATCTGTTCCACATGTACTCGAGCATGTGTTTCTATTTGGTAAGGTCGCTCCTTGCCCGGAGGGATAAGGTGGTCTATCACTATCGGTTGGGAGTCATAAGGTTGTCTGGCATCAGCAATTTGGTTATTTGATCATCATAATCATAATTGTTTTAAATTCTTTTATTGCTTACTATTTTTGAACGTTATTTGGACAAACATATATTTCTGTCTCGGATTGATATTTATGAATGTCGTCAATTGGTTAATTTAAGTCTGAAGCTTTCTAAAGATTCAGTTTTGTAAAAAAAAAAAAAAGGCATTTTTTATTATGTTCACGCATTCCGAAAATTATATGTATTTTTTAAACACCTCACACACATCGGGCATTCAATGAGTATTTTATTCACGTACTCTCTATATTTTACTTCCTTCCTTCCAGCAATAGATGACCTCTTTAGGCAAGACTATGGAGACTCATCTGGAGCCAAGTGATTTACGAAGATCTTCGCTTTGTAATAGCTGGACGTTGACATTTAATTTTTCCCAGTCGTGAGTTTTCATTAGAGTATCCTTTCTTAAGATGTGTTGTTATGTGTATCAGGAGCACCTAAATAAAGGATATTTATCATACATTTTATTTTGAATATAATTTTATTAGAATTCATGCCTCGAGTTTGAACCTCTTTTCAATGGTAAAAATTCGGGCGCGCAGAGTGGTATCAGAGCTTAGTCTAGTGCCTGAGCTATACCGCGATAGGTTCCTCGGACTGTACTTTTAGGTATGAAGTGAAAGTTAGATATTGTAATATGGTCGGCGATATGGCATTTTCAGTACTTAAATTATGATAGACCATTATTTGGGCGGCTGACCAAACGATGATTTATTACAATTGTAGCATTGAGTTAAGATAGATTCCTTGGATTGTGAATGATGGATAGGACGTGGATACGCAAGTGATCTAGTTTGGATTTCAGTATATTTAAGGATATATGAACATTAGTTTGTGTGTCACCCATAGGATTCTTTATAGGAGATCTTTAAGTTATAAATTATCTAAAATTCCGCTGCTTTATGATAAATTACTTTTCTCTTTTTGTTTCTTGATTAGGTATTGATTGATTTCTTGTTTTCTCCATTTGATTGATGCACAATTACAATATGGAACCCTATGAAAATGATAGAGATCTTGAGATGAACCAAAGGGTAATGATAGGACGACCTAGATATTCAACCATGTTTTATTACTATACTATGGTTAATGTATCTCGCTGGATTAATATAGGTTTATATATGTGTGTAAGTATACATATAGTCATGAGTTCAGATTTTAGGCCTCTCATTTTTGAAACTAAGATCCGCATAATATAACAATTTCATTTTAACTATTTAGAAGACTGATCTAACGCTTTCCATTCTAAGACTAGCATCAAGACGAGGTTCAAGATATAATTTTTTTTCGGATGACCTAGTTTTGTTGCCTATAGAAGGTTATGTTGTGATTTTGGAATGGATTGGATTTCCAACCACCATCCCCGACTAGATTGCCAATCTAAGGTCATTAACTTTTGTGAACTAGGGAAGTCGTCTATAGAATTGGTAGGTGATCATAAGCCGAATGGAATTAATTTAAATTTCACTAACCAGGGAAGAAGAGCATTATGGAAAGGAGAGTTAGGAATTTGAGCACATGATAAATAAACCTAAGGGCATGGCAAAAATCAAGGATGTCTCTATCGTATCAGATTTTGTAGACGTCTTTCCTAATGAGTTAACTTCACTACCCGTGGACCATGAAGTGGAGTTCACTATTGAACTCATTTGAAGCACTACCCCATGTTAAAAGCTCCATGTGGCATAGCACCCACGGAACTCAAAGAACTTAAGACCCCGTTACAAGAACTACTTGATAGAGGGTTCATTCGATAGAGTTTTTTCTCTTGGGGAGCTCCAATATTTTTTTTGTCAAAAGAAGGGTGGGACATTAAGAATGTGAATAGATTATCGAGGAATGATTGGCGTAACTATTAAGAATAAATACCCTTTACCTTGGATAGAAGAGTTATTCGATAAGCTACAAGGTTCCCGAGTGTATTCAAAGTTAGACCTTAGACAAGGATATTACCAACTGAAGATAAGAGAGGAAGACATTCCTAAGACGGCATTAAATTCATGATATGGAAACTATGAGGTTGTAGTGATGCCTTTCGGATTAACTAATGCTCCAGCAACGTTTATGGATTTGATGCATCGAGTATTTCAACTATATCTAGATCAAGTTATGGTTGTCTTCATTGTTGACATCTTAGTTTATTCAAAGTTTGAAGAGGAACACAGACAACATTTGAACGCAGTGTTACAGACACTTCGCGAACATAAGCTTTATGCAAAATTCAGTAAGTGTGATTTTTGGCTAAGTAAAGTACCTTTCTTGGGTCATATCATATCCAGTGAAGGGATTTAGTTCGATCCTTCTAAAGTAGAGGCAGTGCTGGATTGGAAGAGACCAGAAATAGTAACTGAAGTTAGGAGTTTTTCAGGTTTAGTTGGGTACTAAAGATGATTTGTCCAAGATTTTTCCAAAATAGTGGCTCCGTTGTCTGGGTTAACTCAAAAGAAGAAATCTTTGAATGGACTGAAAAGTGTGAAAATAGCTTTCAAGAGCTCAAGAAACGATTGACGATGGCACCTGTTTTGGCACTGCTAGATGTCTCTAAAAACTTCATCGTGTATACAGATGCTTTGAAGGAAGGTGTAGGATGTGTTTTGAAGCAAAAAGATCGGGTAATGGCCTATGCTTTGAGGAAGTTGAATTCATATGAGCAAAACTACCCCATGCATGGCCTGGAGCTAGTAGCGATTATATTTGCTTTGGGAAAATAGAGACACTATCTATACGGGGCCACATTTGTGATATTCACTGACCACAAAAGTCTAAAGTATCTCTTCTCTCAAAAGGACTTAAACATGAGATAACAACGATGGATGGAGTTACTGGAAGATTATGACTGCTCGATTTAGTACCATCCGGGAAAGGCTAATGTGGTAGCAGATGCCCTAAGTCGTAAAGTGCAATTGGACCTACTTCTTGCAAGTGGTTACGCTAGAGTCAAAGAAAATAATCGATATCCTCCAAAAGATATGGTGCGAGTGACTTCGAGAGTAATGTTCGCCAACATCTCAATGAGACCAACGCTTTTCCAAAGGATTAGAGAGGCGCAAGGAAAAGATGAGACAATTCAATAGATTAAGTCGAATGTGTTGGATTCTTCTAGGACTAGCTTTATGATAGACAGTGATGGGATTTTAAAATACAAAAATAGAGTTTGTATTCCGAAAGATGAAGAATTAAGCCAAACCATCTTAGATGAGGCTCATAAATCTAAGTACACAGTTCATCTTGGGGGTAACAAGTTGTATCAAGACTTAAAGAATCTCTATTGGTGGGTCAACATGAAAAGAGAAGTAGTTGTCTATGTTCAAAAATGCCTTACGTGCCAACAAGTAAAGGCAGAACATCAACGACCCGCTGGGCTGCTTCAGCTATTAGAAGTACCAAAATGGAAGTGGGAAATGATAACAATGGATTTCATAACAGGATTTCCAGTGGTTAGAGGTTATGATAGTGTATGGGTAGTTGTTGATCGCTTGACTAAGTCAGCACATTTCCTACCTCTCTAGTCATCCTACACAATGGAGAAACTAGCTAAAGTGTATAGAGATAATGTTGTGAGACTACATGGGATACCTCTCAGCATCGTATCTGATCAAGACCCAAAGTTTACATCTAGATTGTGGAAGTTAGTACATGAGAATTTAGTATCGAAATTGAACTTCAGCATTGCAGCATACCGGCAAACCGATGGTCAGTCAGAGACAACCATATTTTCTTGGAGGATATGCTTAGAACTTTATTTTGGATTATGGAGGAAGTTGGCAAATCATCTCCCACTAATCAAGTTTGCATACAACAACTGCCAATCAACTATTCAAATGGCACCTCATTTAGCACTTTATGGGAGAAAATATCAATCACTATGGCATTGGGCTTTGAACAAACACCGAACACTAGCATCATCAGTATATAGAAGGGCAACAAAACCTGAATTCATACAATATGCCATTCATATGGTTAGTTGATCAAACAGAGTACAAAGGCCTCTCAAAGTTGTGACATGAGATATTTGGATAATAGGAAAAGTAGTTTAGAGTTTGATGCTAGAGACTTTGTATTTTTCAAGGTGTCCAATGAAAGGATTGAGGAGTATTTGAAAAGGAGGCAAATAGAGTCCTCAATATGTCAGACCTTTTGAAATCATAGAAAGAGTAGATCAATGGTGTATCGTCTCGCTTTACCATCCACATTAATCCGAATATATAATGTTTACGCATCTCGCAATGGAAGAAATACCTCACCGGCCCTTCGTACATCATCGAACATGAAACTTTGCCCCTTGAGCAAGACCTATCATTTGAAGAACAACCCAACCAAATCCTAGACCAAAGGATACAAGAACTCCATAAGAAAAGAATTCCATTGGTGAAGGTCTTGTGGAGGAATCAAAATGTGGAAAAAGCAACTTGGGAGCGAGAGGAAGGTATGAGAAAACATTATCTAGAACTCTTTAATAACCTAGGTAAGAATTTCGGGACCAAATTCTTTTAAGGGAGGTGGAGTGTGATGCCCGAGATTTTAAAGTATACATTTTATGTGTATAGATATATATGTGGACACATTTTAAATAAGAAAGAAAAGTGAAAATGGAGTAAATAAAAGAAAGAGTAAGAATTATATTTTTCTTGCTAATTTACATTTTGGAAATACTTGATTTTCATAGATCATTCTATTCTAGAAATCGATACTTGACTATATGAATTTTTGTTTCTTGCTTGCATAGCTAATTTTTGTTCCAAAAATTTGTAATTACACTTTTACTATAAAATATATTGTGTGTTATAGGACTTAAAGCATGCATCCTATGTGTAGAAAATTATTTATGTTATGGTGCATCTTGCAAAGAACACAAAAAGGGGGGAGAAATGGGCAATAAAAGGATGAATGAGAAATTGCACTCAAGCCCTCCTTCATACTCTATATATACCTCTAACCATTTGGTCTTCAACCTTGTTCCAACTTAAAGACACGCGAAAGAGGGAAAATTCAGCAATTTCCGTATAGAAACTTAGCCCTGGCAGTTTTGTCCTTTACAAATTTTGAGATAGCAAATGACCTTCACATTTAGTGTTCTTTAGCTCAAAATCTTCCTAAGAGGATAATCTACAATATTATGAAACCCAAATTTACTTAACAGCTACCCAAAAATTCAGAAAATGACCCGAACCAGAAGCTGCTGCTGAGTCACATTCATACTGCTTGTGTGGAAGTTTAAGCTATAATTGTTGTAATTTCTTCAATTGGAGTAGGTAAATCACCTTTATCTCTGTTAGTATGTGTTTTTATTTGAGTTAATGAAAGTTATTATAGAATATACCTTGATTTGTTCAATTGGGGGTTCAATGGGTTCATGCATGAGGTGATTTTGAATGTAGCGGTGAATCTTTGGTTGCATGTGTGATTGAGGGTAGGATCTGAGTAAATCGTTGTAGATCCATGAATGTATGTGTATTTGAAGCTTAGTTATGTGGTTTCATGTCAAATTTAATGGGTTATCAAAGAGTATCAAGGACATGCATGTTTCTTTGGAAATGAAAGCAAGATGAATGGAAATTTCTATTTCTGCAAGTGATATTCAAGGCTGTAATTATGTGGATCAAAGTGTGAATTTGATTATGCAAAATTTTATAAAGTAATATGTATGTGTCCGAGTGTCTCTGTAAATTTTTTTTAAGATTGGAGTTTTGTGGATTTCTCTAAAATTCGTTGAATAAAACTGCCAGTCTATTTGGCGGAATTTAAAATTGCTACGGTTTTCGGCTTATTTGGTGAATCTTGAAATTTTTTTTGCTCCAAAAAATTTCTTGTAGGTATATACATGTGTTAGGAAGCTTTCATAAAAAAATTGGGAAGTTTTCCAGAAACAGGGGATTTTATACAATATTTTGAATATAGACTGACTGTTTTGAAAAATCTAACGGGACAACTATGTTTTGAAAATTGAATCGCTAATTCAATGATTTCAATTAAAGTTGAAATTTACGTCAAATGTTCCAAAATGTATTTTTTGTGTTTCTCCAAAGTTTCTGAGGAAATTCTTATCTTGAGAATTTATACAAAATTCTATAGTAAAACTGCGCAAATTTGTAGCTTACTTGAGTCTTCTTTCAACTAAATTGCCTATAAGTCTCGATTTTATTTTTTTCAGTTTTGCATCTTGCCCTATTTAGTAGGATAAGTTTGGTTAGGAAGAGGACTTATCATGCGTAGAATTTCTAGGCATTCAAAAGGTTAAGCCTGAATACGTTATTCATTTCACCGCCACAGGTAGCATACGCGACTTTCCGACATCCGAACCAGTTTAAGGTTATCGTATTCGGTGAGTGCGCCTTAACTCTATAGTAGTATCTTTGAAAACTGGAAGGAATATATGTATGTAAATTTCAATTGCTATATATATATATTGTATAAAAGAAAACGTATATAGTTTTGAAAAATTGTAGAATCATGTTTTTGTTCTGAACTCATATCCTGAAGATTACTCTTCTGTTTCTCCACAGTTTTAAATCTCTTTTGTTTATGATGATCAATGATTAGTATGGTTCTGTTTTAATCTATTTCTGTTAGTTGGATCCAACTTGGATTGGATTAATAAAGGGTACCGCCGGGTAGTAGTGGATCATCCCCAACCCCCCCCCCCCCCCCCCCTCAACGCCCAACAGAAGCTATTTGAGGTTGTATTGGGTAGTATCTGTTCCACATGTACTCGAGCATGTATTTCTGTTTGGTAGGTCGCTCCTTGCCCTGAGTGATAAGGTGGTCTGTCACTATCGGTTGGGAGTCATAAGGTTGTCTGACAGCAGCAATTTGGTTATTTGATCATCATAATCATAATTCTTTTAAATTCTTTTACTGCTTACTATTTTTGATCGTTATTTGGACGAAAATATATTTTTGTCTCGAATTGAAATTTTTTGAGTGTCGTCAATTGGTTACTTTAAGTCTGAAGCTTTCTAAAGATTCAGTTTTGTATAAAAAAAAAAAGAAAATCATATTTTTATATGTTTACTCATTCCGAAAATTATATGTATTGGTTAAACACCTCACACACATCGGGCATTCAATGAGTATTTTACTCACGTACTCTCTATAGTTTACTTCCTTCCTTCCAACAATAGATGACCTCTTTAGGCGAGACTATGGAGACTCATTTGGAGCCAAGTGATCTACGAAGATCTTTGCTTTGTAATAGCTAGGCATTGAGATTTAGTTTTTCCCAGTCGTGAGTTTTTATTAGAGTATCCTTTCTTAAGATGTACGGTTATGTTTATCGGGAGCACCTGATTAAAGGATATTTATCGGGAGCACCTGATTAAAGGATATTTATCATACATTTTATTTCTAATATAATTTTATTAGAATTCATGCCTCGAGTTTGAACCTCTTTTCAGTGGTAAAAATTAGGGTGTGACACCGCCTATACTAGATCTAATCTTCATATTTCTCAAAGACTTCATGTGCCATCATGATCTGTCATTTGGGCCTATCTCTAAAACAATTACATAGAAATAATCTATACAAAAATTCTATGAATTGAAGATACAAATTGGGGGGCTCAAATTCCGGCCCAATACAACCCAAGTAAGATAGCAAAGATAAACCCTAAGTCCATACACGGTGTCACCATCACATATATAAGGAGCAAATAAACAATTTAAACACATATGTGAATTAAGCATTAGATCTAATTTATTACATGAAAGCTAATTTAATGTTTGATTAATTCTAATTTATTCTTTGATGAAATCTAATTTAATCTTTGATTAAATCTAATTTAACCTTTGATTAAATCTAATTTAATCCCATCAAAATAAATCCAATTTAATTTGACTGCTTTAATCTAATTAAAGTGTGACTACTATCAAATAAAGTCGCGTGGGTAATTTAATCTAAACACATAGCAATATCATGTAAAAGGAAGTTTGTATTTAAATCCAATTTAATAATTCCAATTTTACACTTACCAACCTATTATAAAAGAAGGTCAAATCCAATTTAAAACATTTAACAAGTTTTGAAGAATTTAAGTCCAATTTAAATTTTTCAATAAATCCAATTCAAAATATTTAACTAAATCCAATTTAGAAAGTTAAATAAACTTAAATCCAATTTAATTTATTCAATAAATCCAATTTAGAAATTTGAATAAACTCAAATCTAATTTAATCTATTCACTAAATCCAAATTAGAATTCTGAATAAACTAAAATCTAATTTAATTTATTCACTAAGTCCAATTTAGAAGTTGAAACAAAAATTCTTTACTTAGGGTCAATTAATTGATAAATAATTTGGTTGAACTTTCAATTGGGTCAAACCCACATAATTAATTAATTGACAATTTAGAAGTTGAAACAAAAATTCTTTACTTAGGGTCAATTAATTGATAAATAATTTGGTTGAACTTTCAATTAGGTCAAACCCACATAATTAATTATTTGACAATTTAAAAGTTGAAACTAAAATTCTTTACTTAGGGTCAATTAATTGATAAATAATTTGGTTGAACTTTCAATTGGGTCAAACCCACATAATTAATTAATTGACAATTTAGAAGTTGAAACAAAAACAATTTACTTAGGGTCAATTAATTGATAAATAATTTGGTTGAACTTTCAATTGGGTCAAACCCACATAATTAATTAAATGACAATTCGGTAACCAATTAAATCGTTGGGCCAAGCCCAACATAATTAATTATGTTGGGCCAGACCCAAATTTTAATTTAAAACACAGCTGGGTACGGCACAACACCTTTTAAATTAGTGTCAGCCACTCTGGGCCAAGCCCAGCGCTATTTATCATGCTCTAGGCTTAGCCTAGTGCAGATCCTCCGTGCGCTGGGCCGATTGGCTAATCCACGTAGTGCTGGGCCTAGCCCGACGCTCCTATTATACGCTGGGCCGAGGCCAGAGCTGATATGTTTGGTATTGGGCTTAGCCCAACACAACCCAAATTGTGTTGGGCCAAGCCCAACTACCCCCTCGGCCGCCCCCAACGCGCTGGATGCGCTACAGCGCCGTTGCTATAGCGGTGCGTCTAATGCATGCTGTAGTGGCGGCGCCAGCGACGGCTTTGCCGTCGCCTACCGTCGCTCTGTCTGGCCCGTTTTTCCAAGAAAAAATGGTTTTAATTCAATTCAATTTTTTGTTTTACTCGGTAAATCCAATTCAGCTCCAGAAAATTCAATTTTTTTTAACAGATGCGCGTGCATAACATAAATTACCTATTACATATGATATGTAAATACATGTTTATGATATTGAAATAATTAAAACACATAACATACAACGAATATCATGGATCTCCCGAATTTTGGCTCTAATACCGCTGTTGTGATTTGATCTAGCGGATAAATTTTTTTGATCCAAATCGAATTGGGAGGTATTCTTGATATTAATAATAACTCAATAAGACCGTATTATGAAAGAGAGTAATCGAATTACTTCTTAACAACAAAATTTTGATTAATCAACAGTAGCCCCCAGACTTCTGCCTCTAGATAATCACGCGGAAAAAATTTCTCTGAGAAAAGCTCTGATCTTCTCCCTGCAACAATGGCAGTGCCAGCTAGTTGGAGAGAGAGGAAGAGAATTTTGTCTTTCCTATTGCTCTGGGTTTCTTTTGGCTCAAAATCAGTTTATGAAACAATGACTTCTGTGTGTGGAGTTCTGACACTGACTAATTACTTATATCACAAAAGCAGAACCCCTAGGTATACAATGAGGGGGACAGTCACTAGGCCTAGTTAGGATGGGCTTCCGGGCTTTGTTCCATCTTAGCCCATGTATAATTAATTAAATCTAAATGCAATCCAATTGACAATTAATTAATTACTTTAATCTAATTAATTTAATTCAACTTATAAATTAATTTTCAATTAATTTAACTTATGAATTAATATTATTTAATTAATTTATTTAATCGAATTAAATATCTTTAATTAAATCATACCATCCATTTCCTTAGTCAATCACATCTAATGTGATTTTACAAAAATACCCTTAGCATGGAAATATTTCTTTTCTTCACATTGCACGACTCTCTAGACTCGATTCAATTGGCAATGAGAGGATTCCAAAGAATAAGATTGTCACCTAGCCAACACCGTGGAACCAAATCATAACCTAATTGAATACGAGATGAACATGTCATCACGAACCTTAATTACGACTACCATATGCATATAAACTCTTCACCGACATGACCCGATCAAGTAAGAGCCATGGTACGTCAAACTCATATAACTTGATGTTGTACTCGGTAATCATAATAATGAGAAATTACCAAACTACCCTTAGTGACTATCATTAGTTTAGTTTATTTGCTTTGGCAAAAGACTTTGTAATTTCTTTTACTTATGATCGTACAAGTCACATACTCGTTTACTGTCGAGACGGTGAATCCCATGTTTGCAATTACAATGTCGAATGCACCATGGGCATCGTACTTCGAGGTTGACTGCACCTATCAGGTGATACGGGTCTAACTACACTGATAAAGTATCCTATTCTACAAGCACATTATAAATAACTCCTCAAGTCTAAAGTTCACACATACTATCGCAATCTTAATCCTAATCATTGACTTTCAAAGAGTAAATACCCATGTGATCGGATTAATGCAAGTCGAGTTCAAATATGTTAATTCCATTAATCATATTCATGACACTAGCTCCAACTATCTAATCAGTGTACGACTGGCACTTCCTTGTCAAAGTAGGTGTCATACGAGTTGAATTTTAATGCCCAATTAAAATTTCTTTTCTCGCAAACTCCCGGTTGAAGAGATTAAGTACTTGACTCTTCCAGTGCCTTCTCTTGACCATAAGAGATGGAAAGTCTATCTTCAAATCTTATAGACTTATTTGTTCAATACATTTAAATGCCATTAGATTTATATGAACAAAATCAAAACCTTTATTCTATAAATAGAAACAATACATAGTTTGTACAAATAACTTATCAAAGCCTACTCAATCTAATTCCTCGTAGGCATTGAGGGCATATACCTAACACTTAGATCGCTTAATCAGAGTTAGCACAGCGGAAACGATTTTAGTTACTTAGTGTTCAGTTTGCCAATTAGTGACTTAACTAATTTTAAATCTTTTAAACGATAATATGCAAATATTAAGGAAAGCAATAAAACAGTAAATGACACAAGATATGAAAGGTTCACTGGGTGATGTAATCTCAGCTACGTCCTTCTTCTCCTTTGCACTCGGAGTGAGTTCACTAAATGATTCTCAAAGTCTTCACAAAGATGACTTCTATAAATGATGAATAACAACAAAGATGATCTTGAGCTCCTTAATTACACAGACTTCAACTCCACTTAACTCTCTTCTCAACAAGCTTCTTTCACCCATAAATAATGCTTGAAACACAACTTCTTCTTCAGACAGAGGAAAGAGGTTGGAGGGTTTTTGTCACTAGGGTTTGTTTGATTTGGAAGTTCAAACAACTTTGAATATCTCAATAATAGTGTAGGGTTCTTCAAAGAAGATGTTTGAGATATTGGTGACTCTCTTTTGGCATGTATGAAAAGCTTGAATGATTTGGATATGGAGGTTTAGAAGCTTTTCTTGGAAGGAATATGGACTTGAAATTCAGAAAAGGTTTGTTCAATTTTAGCTTGAATGGATATTCGCGTGTGTGTATTCTTATTTTTAGGGTTTGCTGAAATGTCGTATTTATGGGCCTATCTTGGGGAAAGTGTCCGCTGGACACATGTGCTGGCACGTGCCTTTCACTCAAGCGAGTGGAACTACTTCTTATCTGTAATCCCTGAAATTCTGCTTCAACGATTGGATGTGGCAGGCTTAATCTTTGACAACCTAGTCAATGGTGGCTTGTCCTGACATCAAAGGTCCTTATCTCATTTAATGCACTTATCAGGCATTAAATGCATTTGAATTTATTTCCCATTGAAAATAAATATCCGTTACTGATTGCATTTAAGTCCTTTATGACTTTGAAATTTAGTTCATGTGAATCTTGATCGCTTGGTGGTTGATTCAAAAATCCTGAAATGTCTCTAGCATTTGACTGACGCTTAAGACAATATTCATCTTCTTTTGACTTCAAACTCTGATCTTGAACTTTCTCTTTGATAAACTCACCTAGACTGTTATCAGCGATTGAGTTTCCAATACTTCGTCTAAAATCTATAAAGATAAAAATTCAAGCCTAACAAAATAATAAACTTTCAACTCTTATACAGGTTTTCTATGAAAGCATAAACATACATTCTTTTGGGGGCTAACATAAAATCCTATCTTGTCATCATCAAAACATCTAACATGAAATTTCCTTACACTATGACTCGTGGAATGTCAAGGCATTTACGTATCTTTGCTCGTGTGATGATGAATGTTAGGATTATGCCCTCAGATGTCATAGAGGATATAATGCTATAGGGCATTCCACTTGTAAATGACTTATTCTTATTCTATATTAAAAGGCATTGTTTGTTTTCACATAAATCTTATTTGCATCTGTAAGTAGTGTAAAACGTTTGTCCATATTTTCAGTGCAATCTCTCTACTGGAGATAGGAAGATCGGCACTAGAGAGATTGATCTTGATTATTTAATTAGTTTGCAAGTGACATGAAGTCTTTAATGGACAATAAAGACTTAGAATACTTGTACAATTTGAGCTTTGACATGGGAATGCTAATCGAACACCATGTGATGGTGGAAGCTTAGGATTGTAGGCACATCAGTGGAGCTGATATGCTCGAACACGACTCGTATTGGTTCTGTCACATGAGTTTTCACTCTGTGACTATCAATGACAGCACTGATTATTCGTGATAGGTATTAGTGAACCTATGACCTGAAGTATCAAGCTGAAGATGCACTTGTGACACCAAGGCTGTCACTAGAGTAGTTAGACCCAATTCACCCATTGGTGACGTCGACCTCGAAATGCGGCTTGATGGCAAGAGGTAGTCATAGCTGATAACTAATATGGGATTTGTTCTCTCATAGGTGAATGAGAAAGTGTCCTATGTGATTATAGATAATAGAGATCAAAGTCTTTGGCCAAAGCAAGAGAGTCAATTGTGCTAGGCACAAAAGCGAACTCAATGATCTCGTATTGTTATAATTAATATATATGGGCAAATTCAATGAGTTTGACTTTACCGTGACTCTCACTTGACTGAGACATGTGAACAAAAGGTTTATACGCATATGATATTTACAATTGGAAGGTTGTGGAATGATCCATTCATTCGATTTCGTTTGGACTACAAAGTTGGCCACGTGACTGACTAGGTGTTACCCACCTCCTTTGGACTCCTCTCATTGCCAAACGAAACGAACCTAAAGAGTCGCGCTAAAGGATTGATAAAGAAAAACAAAAGGATTTTTCTATTTAAAACTAGAAAATTTAATTTATTGGATAAATTAAATATTATTAATTAGTTACTCATTAGATGAGATAATTAATTAAATGGATAAGATTAATTATTAATTAATTTCTTTCAGAAAATAAATTAATGAATTAATTTATCTAATTCATTTGGTTATTTAATTTATTTATTTATTTATTGGATATAATAAATAATCAATTAAATAAAAGAAAATTAATAAAAACACAAGATGAACAGGACCAAGGAAGGGCGTCCGTTTGGACTCGTATATTGGGCGAGTAGGGTGTCCACTTGGATGCCCAGCATGGGCACAAGAGTCTTGTCTTGGTCAATAAGTTAAATGATATATTAATACACATCAATAAAAACATTTGACCTAAGTGAATGTCATTAATTCATAACTCTCCTAGGAAAAAAAAAAGAAAAACTCCTCCCTCTCTCAAAAGAACCCCTAGCCGTCGGCCTCCATAGAGAAAAAGAGGGTGATATTTTTCATCAATCCGCATGATTATTTAGAGACAGTGTAGTTTCATTGTTCGGATCAGACTTCAAGAAATCTTCAGAAAATTCAAGAAGATTGGATGCTACAAGAATTGGAGATCTCGACTCTGTAGAAAATTTAGAAGAGCCGAATTTTCCAACTACTTCGCTTCAACAGGTACGTTTTAGCTTTTAGATTTATATATGTAAATCGAGATGAGAAACTGTGGGTTATAATCTCTTCCGCTGTGTATTTTTCACGAAACCTAATAGTGGTATCAGAGACAATCTATGATCTGCATATTTGATCTTCCTTATGTGATTTTTGATATGCATTTTATGTGCTTATTAAGCATGCAAATATTATGCATTCTTAAATCTGCGTTTTATGGTTTTTAGCCTAGAAATTAATTTATTAAATTTTGTAATCCAAAAAAATCAAGAAATGAGGAAAACAGGGCCCGAAGGCCCTGACGGGCGTGCACAGCACTGAGCATGGCGCCTTGCCCCATGCCTTGCGCATGGCCACACGGCCGAGTTAGGCCATGTGTTTGAAACACGGCCCGTTGAACCGGATCATGGATTCGGGTTTAAAATCTGGGTCGTGAATTGGGTCAAATTTTGAAATCGGGGTTTGGGCAAATTTAATTATCCGAGTGTGTCAAGGATGATAACCCAGAAAATTAAAATTCAGTCCAATTAGAGAATTACTTATATTTGACTTATTAATTAGTTTGGGCTTAATTTAATTTTTTCAAAGGGACCAAGGAGTTGGTGATTTGGATTTAAATTAAAAATAGCCCAATAGAAATTGATAGCCCATTATTATTAGGGATTAATGCAAAAAAAAAACCTGTGTTAATTAGAAATTGCAAAAAAACACCTGTGTTAATGAAATAGGCTACAAAAAACCATGTGTTCTTAAAAAGTCTGCAAACAGTGGATTTTTGAAAAAAAATAAATGTTTTTCATGTTTTTCACCTTTAATGACATGTTTTTTTGTCATTTATACACTCTCCAAACAAAGAAGCATTTCACTAAAGGTGAAAAACATGAAAAATACGTTTTTTTTCCCCAAAAATTCACTGTTTGCTGACTTTTTAAGAACACATAGTGGTTTTTAGCATATTTCGTTAAAACAGGTGTTTTTTTGCAATTTCGCATTAATACAGGAGTTTTTTTTTTGCATTTATCCTTATTATTATTCTAGTTAATTAGTTTTAGGCCCAATTAAATTAAGTCCGAGTAAACCAAGAGGATGGTGTCGCGGGTTTGATGAAATCAAGCCCAAATAAGATTAATTGAAATAAATATATTTAATTGGAATAATTAAATATTTTCTTGAAGAATAATAATTAATTTTGGATTAAATATTATTTTCCTCAACTTGAAAATACTTATATATTTGAATAAAGAAGATCAATTATTTTATTGGATGATGAGTAATTAATTCTTTAATCGAATAAAAGCTTTTAATAAATAAAGTGCCTTTAAATCGTAATAAAATAAAATTCGGTATTTCATGTATTCGTTTAGTTGGACTAAAATTATTTTAATTAAAGGTAGATATAATTACTTTATATTTTTATATATCTAAGTCAAGTAGTAAGACTGGATTGATTTTAATTGAAATATGGAATATATAAAATTTGGAATTTTATTCAGGACTTTTTAGTTGGACTAAAATATTTTAATCATCAACATAAGTGTTTTAATAATGCGAGTATGTATTATGTGTTGCGAGCATGTCTTATGTTGTAAAGCCAGAATTGAGGCTATTTATTGCTTTCCTAGAAATGATATATAGGTTGTTTTAAAGTTTTGTAATATAATAGTTTTCAAGACTGGTGGAGACTTAGAGCCCAAGAAGATTAGATAGGTTTTTTTTTATAACTTTTTTGTTTTTTTGTAATGGCCTGTTGGTTCGAGCCCCCTAGTAAAAGCCCGTGATCGAGTGTGGTGGATTTATTTATTTACTTACATTTATATATTGACGGGCATGTTTACTAGTAGTATAAATTATGCATGTTCAATGTTATAATTGCGGTATATAAATTGACTAATGTGCAAAGTGAGACCAATTCTTTGAATATCTCAATTCTCCCAAATCAATAATACCAAGTTAGTAAAGGATGTGGGACATCCTCACCCTTCACTGAGCTTAATAAAATTAAAATTAGTTGTGGGGCTTATACATTTGGAAATAACTTGAAATTTTGTTAAGTACATGCGATGCTTTAGTCGAAGCATATTTCACCGCAGAAAGTGGTTAGGTTGCAAGGTGAAATTCAATGTTAGATTAAAGAAGTTAGTAGGAATAAACTCGGGTAGTTCACGAGCTTAGAAATTGGTTAGGTTGCGGCTTGGTGAACTATGGGGAAAGACATTGAATCATTTATTGGATAAATTGATATAAGACATCACTTTGAATAATTAATGGGCCAGAAATCGGTTTGGTTGCAACCCATTTGATTATTTGAAGAACTCAATACCCATTGCGGAGTTAATGCCAACTATGACTCCTGATTTCTACATGGGAGTGCAGAACTCGAGAAATGTAGTGAGAGTCGAGATAAATTTTAAAAGTCCTTAAATTTCTTGGTTAAGTCAATTACAAGTAATCTAATTGAATATGGTTTATTTCTACAGTTATCTTCTTGTTTATCTCTCTCAAAATGACAAACCCACTTTTAAACTTACTCAAAATAAGCGTTCTAAACGGACCTAACTATATGGAATGGCTTGCAGTCTTAAGGAATGTCCTAAGTGAGGAGCCGATAGATTATGTGTTGGAAACAATTGCCCTCTTGTCCCTAAGAGGGATGAGGACGAGAGAGTCCATTTAGCTCATTTTCGTTGGATCTGTGACAACTATGGAGCTAGAGGATACATCCTAAGCTCAATGTGCAGTGAAGTACAAAGTTCTCATGAGACAATGAGCAATGCAAGAAATACAATTCTTCATCTGCAGGAATTGTTTGGAGAGAACTGTAGGACCGTTCGATATTTTATATCAGGAGAACTCTTCAGAGCAAAGATGAGTGAAAACGAGGATGTGGGAGACCATGTTATTAAGATGATGATCCTAAGGAAAAGTTAAGATCATTAAATTTCTATATGGATTTTCATATTTAAGTTAATCTCATCTTATAGTCACTTCCTGACTGCTTCTACGACTTTGATATGAATGATATCGATTGTTCATTAGCTAGGCCAACAAAAAAATTTGAAATTGAACAGGCTCGAATGGGGACAAAAAGAAAGAGGGATTCATCTGCTATTCCCACAAATGAGTCATTCAATGACCAAAAGAGTGGACAAAGTATAAAAGGAAGAAAGAGTATCCAAAAGGGCTCGAAAGGAATTAGAATGTGATGACAAAAGTAAGGGGCCTAAGGACAAGGATAAGTGCCTACAATGCATTAAGCTGGGCCACTGGAAGAGGAATTGTCCCAAGTTAGGCAAAGGTGCAACAGGTATGGAACTTTTTGTTTATGAAACTAATTGTTCTCTGACAATTTTTTCTACTTTATGGTTTTTGGACTCAGGGACTAATTCTCATGTATGTTGTATGGATCAGGATCTAGAGCGAAGTAGAAAGTTCGGCCGAGATGAGGTGCTGATCAAAGTAGGTAGTGGGTAAAGCGTCACAACTACTAGGATTGGATATGCTTCTTTAATTTTAAATTGTAGACATTTATTATTGTTGAAAAATGTTTTGGTTTTGCCCAAAGGGCTTAAAAACATTGTTTCCATTCCTATATTAGTTAAGACAGGTTATACATTCTGCTTTTTGATTGGAATTGCAACATTTATCATGGTAATAAATTGATTGGCAGTGCTACTTTAGTTACTGGATTGTATTATTAAATGTCCAAAATTCTTGTGTAGTAAATGTTGTGACTAATAAACGTGGTAGGCAAGATACTAGTGTGAGAATTAAATGGCATCTTAAACTAGGCCATGTCGGAGAGCACAAGATACACAAAATGGAGAAAGATGGGCTTTTAAGCCCATTGGGATCGGACCCCTATCTAACATGTGAATCATGTCTCTTGGGCAAAATGGCTAGATCTCCCTTCACTAGGACTTTTTAAAGAGCCACTCAAGTTCTTGGATTAGTGTTTCCTAATGTTTGCGGACCATTTGGAGAAATGGCTCGTGGTGACTTCTAAGACTTCATCACATTCACAGAATATCATTCAAGATATGGTCTGGTGTATCCGATGAAGAATAAGTTTGAATCTTTCGAAAGGTTCAAAGAACTCAAAGCTTTAGTACAGAATCAAACAAGCCAACATATAAAGACTCTACGATGGAATCAAGGAGGAGAATATATGAGTGCCGAATTTGATGAGTTTCTAAGGGAACAAAGCATAATTTTACAACTAACACCAATAGTGACTCCTCAATTAAATCGGGTAGCTGGGCGTAGAAACTGAAGACTGTTAGGCATGGTTTGTTCCATGCTTAGCTCCACTGATTTACCCATTTCGTTGTGGGGATATCCGCTCCTTATTTCTACTTATATATTGAACAACTGTCCCTCCGAATCTGTTCCTAATACTCCACATGAGATGTGGAATACCAGGAAACAAAGTCTTATTCACATTAAGATTTGGGGATGTCCTGCTCACGTTAAGAAGACAAAACTAGCAAAATTGGAGACAAGATCTCTAATGGGATGTTTCATTGGATATCCTAAAGATTAAATGATCATTGTGGCCCTTTAGGCACACTTCCTCGAAGATAAATTCATCTTAGAAGGTGGTAAAGGTAGAAAGGTTGTTCTAGAAGAACAAGATGAAACTCCCACTGAGACATTTGTCCAAGAACCAAAAGTTGACCCTGCAGTAACACAACTACCACGTAGATCTGGTAGAGTACCTCATCAACCTAGAAGGTATGGTTATCTACTATAGAGGGAGTTGGGACTTCACACTGTAGTGAAGAAAGATCATGGAGATGATCCCTCTACCTATGATCAGGCGATGGTGGACGTCAATGCTTCAAGATGGAGAGAAGCAATGGAAAGAGAGATGGATTCTATGCAATCAAACCAAGTTTGGACCTTGGTAGATCGTCCTAAAAGTATAGTACCTATAGGATGTAAATGGATCTATAAAATAAAGATTGGTATTGATGGCAGGGTTGACACTAAAAAGGCAGGCTCGTAGCAAAAAACTATAGTCAAAGAGAAGGAATTGACTATCAAGAGACCTTTTCACTCGTGGCCATGATAAAATCCATCCCAATCCTATTATCCATAGCTGCATACTTAGATTATGAGACATGACAGATGGATATCAATATTGTTTTCCTGAATGGATTCCAAGAAGAGGACATCTATTTGGAACAGCCAAAAGGTTTTGTATCCAAGATGACTTGAGAAATTCATATATGAACTCAAACAAGCATCTAAAAGATGGAATCTTTGCTTTGATGAAGTAGTTAAGGGATATGGCTTCATAAAAAATGAAGATGAACCCTGGGTCTACAACAAAACTAGCGGGAGCAAGATCTCGTTCTTAGTACTATATGTAGATGACATTCTACTTATAGAAAATGACGTGGGAATGCTGACCATTGTCAAGAAATAGCTTTTGAGTATGTTTTCCATGAAAGACTTGGGAGAAGCAACCTACATTCTGAGAATTCGTATCTATAGAGATAAAACGAATAAAATGATTGGTTTTTGCCAAGCCCTTTACTTAGAGAAAGTCCTCAAGAGATTTAGAATGGATAACTCTAAGAAAGAGTTCCTTCCCATGAGATATGGAGTACATCTATCTAAGTGTGTGTGTCCTCAAAGTGAGGAAGATAGAAAAGAAATGAGTTCAGTAACCTATGCGTTTGCAGTAGGTAGCATGATGTATGAAATGCCGTGTACAAGACCTGATATCGCTTATGTAGTAGGCATAGTGAGTCGATTTCTGGCAAACCCGAGAAATGAACATTGAAAAATTGTGAAGTATATCCTAAAGAATCTTAAAAGAACGGATATGATTCTCATCTATAGAGGCGAAGATCTGAAGGTGGACGGTTATACTGATTCAGAATTTCAGTCTGATGTGGATGACCGAAAATCCACTTGAGGTTTTGTATTCACGTTTGATGGTGGGGTGGTGTCCTGGAAGAGTTCCAAGCAAAGCACAACCGCTGATTCCACCACTGAAGCAAAATATATGGCAGCCTCGAAAGAAGCCAAAAAAGTTGTTTAGCTGAAGAAGTTTCTAGGAGAACTTCAAGTGGTTCCTAGTCCCGAGCTCCCATTGCCACTTTATTGTGACAACAATAGAGTAATAGTGCAAGCCAAGTAACCAAGGTCTCACAATAAGTGAAAACACATTAAGAGAAGATTTCACATGGCAGAGGAGAAATAGTGTTAATGTCATGCCCTCAAATTCCATAGAGGATAGAATTATAGGGAATTAATTAGTAATTAAACAATCTTATATTAATAAAAGCCACTTCATGTTATTTCTTATAGGCATTTGTAAGGTTTTATAAACAACGTTTAGTCTTTGATATTAAGACGAATCTTCTACTCCCCAAGGGTTAGGAAGAATGGCACTAGAAGAGTTTGATCATTAATATCCAAATTGGTTCGCAAGTCGAAGAGAATATTGACTGGACATCAATACTGGATAGAGACTTATAGGACAAAAGTTTTGATAGGGAAGTGTCAGTCGAACACTATAAATATGTTAGTGGGAAATTGTGTCATAGACTCATCAGTGAGACTGATGAGTTCGAACATGGCTCGCATCAGTTCTGGCACATGGATTTTCACTCTATGAAAGTCAATGACAATTTGTCATTAGAGTAGTTAGATCCAATTCACTCGTTGGCGGGGTCGACCTCAAAGTGCGGCTTGATGGGCAAGTAGAAGTCTTAACTGATTAGCAAAATGGAATTTATTCTCTCATAAGTGAATGAGTAAATATCATATGCCGTCATGAATGAGTGACGTCAAAGTCTTTGGCCAAAGCAATGGAGATACTCATTTTGGACGTAAGAGTATATTCAGTGACCTTGATTCATTATGAGCTAAGCATGTGGTCAAATACTGTGAGTATGACTGAACTATTACTCTCACATAATTGGGATATAAGAATAAAGGGTTTATACTCGTACGGTATTCACAGCGTGAACGGTTTGGAATGATTCTATTCATTTGTTCTCAATTGGGTTATGTTTTGGGCCACGAGACTATCTAGATGTTACCCAAATCCTTTTAGTTTCCTCCCATTTGTTTTTTGAGACGAACCTAAACAGCCACGCTTAAAGGAAATGCAAAGGAAAAATAATGGTTTAAGACTTGAGAGATTTTTCGGTATTTGATACCGTAGTTAATTAATTAATTAGTCATTGGATGATATTATTAACTAATTATGTTAATGTGTTAATTAGTTTCTTTAGGGAATTAATTACAGAATTAACTTGAATTAATTAATTATTTAATTATTTATTTATTGGATAAATAATATTAATTGAATAATTAATAAAATTAAAACTAAATATATGGACTAAGCCCGAGGGCTTAAAAACGCCCAAGTGGGCGTCCATTATGGACACCTAGGCCTTAGTGTTTTAACCTTAATTATTTCCTTGTGTAGTACAAATACTACTTAGTGGAAATAATGAACCCTAGCCTTAACTATTATCTCTCTCCAAGTTAAAAAAACTCCACCTCTCTATCTGTCTCTATAGCCGTCCAAGGAGGAAGAAAAGAAAGGATTTTTCGCTCTCAATTCAGGTGTGGTGATTTAGAGACAGTGGCTGATTCGCTGCTTGGAAAGGGAACTAGAAGATGGTTCACAAAATTCAATAACTCGAAGAAAGGTACACGTTTCTAATCATGGCATGAATATGTTATATCGGTGATGAACCACCATGGGAAAATTTTATACCTTTGGGTTTTATGTATAATAACCTGTTGGTCCCAAGTGGCATACGAAAGGGTCTAGAGAAGGGGGGCGGGGGGTTGAATAGACCCTGAAGTCTTTTTCAACTTCAAAAATTTCATATAAAAATTCGTTGGACGCTTGAGAAGTAGGCGCTTGACTTGAGCGTTTAATGAAGACTTTTTTTATAAAGTTAACTTAGATTTCAAGATTTGAATACTACAACCAAATAGGTTTAAGCGTTCACTTCTTTAATCAGTGTTAGCACATCAGAATGATTTTGTAGTCTTCTTGTTTAAAAGCTTTAGCGTCACAAACGGTTCCTTAGTTGCTTAGCGTTCACTTGAGTCTTACTTAACAGATTTATACAATGATATAATAATATGAAAAGTGACTGTAAAGTAAAGAACACAATATTTGTAAGGTTCGTTGGGTGGTGTAATCCCAACTACGTCTTCTTCTCCTTGAACACTTGGAGGCAATCCACTAAGATGGTTCTCAAAGAATCACACAGAAACTTCTGCAAATTAGGGAGAGATGGATGTTGATGACTTGAGCTCCTTGATCACACAAATTTCTATTCCAAATCATTTCTATCCCCTTGCTTCTTTCACCCAGAAATAATGCAAGTATCCAACTTCGACTTCACACAGATCGCGAGGCTTGGATGAGGTTCTTCTAAACGATTTGTTTGATTTTGATAAAGTTCAAACAACTGGGAATATCTCAATAGTAGTGTAGGTTTCTCCGAAAAGAATGTATGAGATATTTGGTTGACTGTCTCAGGAATTGAAGAAAAGCAAGGAGAATGTTTGCTTGAATATTCTGGCTTTTCTGAGATTTTAAGGAATGAGACTTCAATTCGACAGAAATTTGGCTTGGAGTGGATCGTTATTTGGCTTGTTGTTGAAGTCCTATTTATAGGCATTCTTGGAAAAGTGTCTGTTTGACACATGCACAGGCGCGTGTCTCTCACTTCCGCGAGTGAAACACTTTTGTCCTTTTTCCTGAAAATCTGCTGCACAAAAGTTGGTGATGCAGTCTGTGAATAGTTGACAGTCCAATAGGGTGGCTTCTCCGTACGTCTGAAAGTGCTTATCATATTTAATGCTCTTATCCGCATTTAATGCATTTGAATTAAATGTCCGTTGGCACTTAATGTATTGAGAATATTTACATTAAACTCCTTCTGGACTTTAGAAATAAAATCAGGTGAAATTAGTGATTCATAGACGCTTATCCATCCTTGAATCACTTCTGTCCTACAAGGTGACGCTTGATATAGCTGATCATTTGGACGCTTGGAAACTTCATCTTCATTCTGACTTCAGGCGCTCGAGTCTTCAAACTTTACTACTAATAAGCTCACTCAGAATGCATCAGACGCTCAGCCTAAGACTTCTTAGCCTAACAATCTAGAATAAAAACAAAATGAAGCCTATAAAGCCTATTACAAATCTAACGCTTCAAAGCTTGTACATGATTTCTACTAAAATCAGACTTACAGATTTTGGGGTCTAACATAAAGTCCTAATTGTCATCATCAAAACATCTAACATGAAATTCCAAACAATTTCCCTCTTTTTGATGATGGCAATACTTACTCTTTTATAGTTCAAGAGTTAGACAACCAAAATAAAAGTTAGCTTTGGTTAGATAAGGTTAGTTGATGTTAGTTACGCTTCAACGAGATGTTTCAGCTGAAAATGCATTTTATATATATATATATATATATCAATGATTACAAGCATTTTACAACTAAACAAAAAAATTGCATAAGAGACAAGAATATAGATAATGCAAATCAAGAAATCTTAACGACTTGGTCTAACTATGTATTGCTTGGGCATTTCAGCTCGAATAGCTTCAGTTAGGCTATCTTCCAAAGTCATCATCGCTTCATGATCTTTGTCGATTATGAGATTATTCTCTTCCTTTTGTCTCTTCTTGAAAGCAATATAGAGTTTGTCCCATTCAGTTGGGTCAATACCCATATACCTTAAGCAAATTCTAAAAGTTCGGTTGAAGTTAGTCATCTGCCTCTCGTTAGCTAAAATTCTTGGATCTGTAGGTTCTGGAATAGATGC
Source organism: Buddleja alternifolia (assembly GCA_019426215.1). Classification (NCBI taxonomy): domain Eukaryota; kingdom Viridiplantae; phylum Streptophyta; class Magnoliopsida; order Lamiales; family Scrophulariaceae; genus Buddleja; species Buddleja alternifolia. Next base: position 43,281 of record WHWC01000382.1, on the reverse strand, counting down.
TCTTTGAAGAGGAATGTCAAACTGTTCAAGCCATGCTCTAGAAGGTATTGGTAGATTTGGATATAGTGCTAGTGGAGGTTCTCTTAGCATTCTACTAGGCGCTCCAGCAGAATCACTTACTCCATAAGCTGTTATCCAAGATGGGAGTCTTGACGCAGAAAGAGTAGATAATTGCTAACGCTTCGGCGACGGAGGAGGATCTTGAGCTCTTGAACCAGACGCTCTTCTCTTCTCTTCTTTTCTCTTCTCTTCCCCCTTATTTCCATCATCAGCCTTCAAAAAATGTTCTGTGAGTAGGCTAACTTGAGTAACAATCTGAGACATTGAAGCTGTGATTTCATTCAAACGCTTGTCAAAATGTTCTCGCATTGCAAGAAGCTTAGCGCTGGTAGCATCATTCATATCTTGAAATTCTCTGCGACATTCATCAACAGCAGCTTGAGCAGAACCTCGCATATGAGCAATTTGAGCATTCATAGTTTGAGATTCAATCTTTGCCAGATCAGTCTTAATCCAGTGGAGGGATTCTTTATTCTGAGTAGCTTGATGGCTCATCTCCTCTAAGACAGATTTCAACAAAGGTCCAAACACTTGACCCACATCATCCTAGAAAATCCAATCAACCTGTCTGTTGGAGGACTTTGAAGACGTTGAGATTCAGGAACATACGAATTATAATACTCTTCCAGATAAGGATAGATAGCATGAGCCAGTCCCTGATTTATTTCTAGCAAAGAGAGGACAAACTCATAGTGACTGAGAACCTCCTGGCGAATAGACGGGAGCAAGGTATATCCTCGAAAAGGGTAGATTACTGAACCGTTCCATTGTTTGAGATTGGCAGTGAAGATTCTGTCGAAAAGAGATAGGGCAGTCATAATCTTCACCAACATGTTGAAGTTATCATCGCAGTGGCTTGGTGCAAAATTCAAGCTAGATATTGAAGTACTGCCACTGGTTGATGTATGAGTGTTGAAGTGAAGAGGAGTAATGGACAGTCTGTGAAGCTCTTGACGCGAACACTGCTCAATTTGATGTCGAATGAGTGGGAGCTTGAGAACAAGTTCAACTCTCAGTTGACGCTTCTTAAGGTAATACTTAGCAAACTGACGCTTCTTGTCATGCATGCCTATGCCAAATAAATGGGGAGCTTGAACTAACTCCGGGAAAGTGTATTTATGACCCACATACGCTTCAGCCCAATTTACCTTGGCCAAACAGTAATCTGTCCCAGCATTAATCATAGCTCTAACGCCTTCATGGTGGATATCTCTGATAGATTCAAAACGGTATCTTTTTGGGCGAAAAGGATCATACACTCTGATGTTGTAGTCCCTTAGAGCGAAACCGGTTGACTTGCTGTACCCATAGTCTAGATAGTAAGCCAGATCTGCATCACACATAGGAGTCCTACCTCTTTGTCTGTCTTTTGGAAGAATAAGGGAAGACGGTATCTGATTAAGAGTTTTATTGAGTTGAATTGCCAGATAATATTTCCTCTCAATTCCTGTCAGCTCAGTGTTGAACACTACATCCCTGATCTGATTGTGGATGTCAATCAGCGAGGCTACCTCATTCTCAGCATTAATGTATCTTTCTTCATTATATCCTGTTGGAATGAAGTCTTCTTAAAGCGATGGAGGTATATAATTGATTGAATGACGAATCGTCTTCAGTGGGTTCCGCTTGAAGAAATACCTTGGCTTTGTAATGTCTTCAGCAATGCTTTGACTTTCTGAGCATGCCTCTGTTATAGCCGAAACAATAGTTGACGCTTGAACCTTTTTGGGAGCGGGTTCTCTACTTCGAGTGTAGCAGCTTCTGCGGCAACATCTTTGGCAATGGCCACAATATTTGTCATCTCAACATCCAAGTGGACGTCTGTTGATGCTTCAACAGCAGCTAGAACTAAAGCTATAACACAAGAACTATCCTCTATAAGAGCAGGATCTTCTATAGATGTAGGGAAGGAAATGCTGTGGGAAGAAATAAACTTACCCTGAGAACGAGTCTCATCAGCACCTTGAGCGCTTGGCTCAATAGCAACTTGAGCGCTTAGTTCAACAGGAACTTGAGCGCTTGGCTCAGCAGTCTTAGGATCTTCAGGAACAGGAGCAGCTCGACGCTTGCTTGTCCTGGAATGCTTGAAAATTTTCTTCACATTGACTCCTTCAACGAGCTTTAGTGTTTGAGCGAGAGAAGCGGCAGCTGATTCCTCAAAGTATATTTGTTTAATAATGCCTTATAGCTTCCTACGCCTGATGAGAGGTATCTTGTCCTCTGCATCCTCATCAGTGTCTTCATCAGCCTTATGAGGAGAAGGAATGACTTGAGCCTTGGGATTTCTAGGAGCCCTCTTCTTTGCAGCAACCGGACGCTTCACTGCTTCTTCTGGAACTAGACGCTCAGCTTTTTCATCTGACGCTTTGCGCACTTCCAGACTCTCAGACAGTGGTCTAGTAGCACCACCAACCTTGGGAGAATTAAAGTGATTCTTCAGAATCCTTTTTCCTAGCAACTTGGTCTTGTTCAGCTGTTGACCGGACGAATAGACACAGTTTGATTGATAGAGTAGGTCACTCAAAATAAGCCCATAAGGTTTATTTGGGGAGCTTAGACATTCCCGAAACCTTCCAAAAACATACTCACTCCAGTTGATCTTGAGGTTGAGGAGTATCGTCGTCATCATCTGAAATTGAATTGGGTTCACCTTATCAAAGGTACCCACTCGACATTCCTTGATCTTGTTGCAGAAATTAGCCATCAGTCGGTACTTAGACACTAAATCTTTCTTTTCAAAGTGCTGTTTGTATGGTACTCCATCAAAAGCACTCATAATCGTCCATGCGTTCTTGATTTGTTCTAAAGTTACATTGTCCAATGCCTCACCCTCATTTGGAAGATTGAAGTTCTTGTTAATGGAAGCAGCAGTCAATACGAATTCCTTGGGTGGCTATTTCTTGGATAGATGAATGAAACAAGAGATAGACTTCTTGTCTGCGGAGAGTTTAGCAATTTTCCAGAAGGTGTCGACTTCCTTTGCAAACAAATAGGAATACTTAGTCAAGAATGTTTTGAGCCCAGCCTTGGTTACCAAGTCCATCATATCAGTTAGATTGATCTGAGGTTGCTGATAAAGAAATTTCCAATCGACAACAAGGTCTTCAGTAACCTTGATGATAGGCTCAGATGAAGTAGAAGTAGATTTCTTTGATGCCATTTTAGTGAAAGAGATGAACTGAGATTTTCTTTCGCTTTGAAAGAGAGAGAGAGAGAGTAAAATTTACAGAGAGTAAAGTAAATAATTTTATGCAAAAATTGTGTTTTAAATGACACAGAAGGAAAATTTTGAAACTGGTGTTCTCTCGTCTCAATAAGATGTAGACACGTGTAAAGTGATTTAATCTCATCCATGAATAGTGTTAACTGTGGACGCGAGTTTTGTGTAAGAGAGAGAGAAGTTACATTTGGTAACTCCCATTTATAAAGATTTGACATCCGAGTTAAAGTTTTAAAAACGTTTTGGATTTTCAGAGTGTAGTACACGCGTCTGATGGTACACTGACACGTACATAGACACGTACTATTTCTGAACTGCCATTTTGAAATTTTTTGATTACCCGCCAGTTTGATGTGATGGAAGCGTGTAGATAGAGTACAACATAGACTGTTATGTCTATCCACTACTTCAAGAAGCTTGTAAAATTTATGCATGAGTTTTATAAACAATTTTATATTAAGTGTTGAATGGAATTGGTTCAACTCTTAACAGATACCACTTGTTGGTATTTATTGTAACGGTTGTAATATTGACGCAGGACATCAAAGACCTTTTTATGTTTGAGCGTCCAGTATTTTATGCACAAATAATACTGAGCGTTGATGATCATGCATATGAAAGTTTTTGATCATTGACGCTTGCAATATGTTTCAAGTACAATTTTAAGGTTCCCCCTAAGTTTGATAACTTGTAACAACTTTTCAAAAATCTTTTGGACATAAATAAAGTGGATTCCCCCTAATTAATTATATGTCTAATAAAATATGATGCATAATGATTCAGCGTTTAAGTCGATCATACCTAGTTCACTTCTCAAAGTGAGAAAGCATTGTTCATTGAGTGCTTTGGTGAAGATATCTGTCAGTTGTTTGTCAATTCCAATAAAGTGCATGGAGATATCTTTCTTTTGAGCAGGGTCACGATGAAAATGGTATCTAATGTCAATATGTTTTGTTCTGGAATGAAGAACAGTGTTTTGGGTCATGGCTAGAGCGCTTTGGTTATCACAATGAATAGGGGTTGGACCTAGGATTATGCCATAATCTCTAAGTTGTTGCCTCATCCATAACACTTGTCCACAACAACTTCCAGCAGCTACATACTAAGCTTCGGCTGTGGAGGTAGCTATCAATTGTTGTTTCTTACTATGCCATGAAACTAACCTATCACCTAGAAATTGACATGTACCACTAGTACTCTTATGATCTTTTTTGCAACCTGCAAAATCTACATCTGAGTAACCAATTAGTTCAAAAGGAGAGCCCTAGGATACCATAACCCTACATTTTGTGTGTCTTTTAGGTATTTAAGGATCTTCTTGGCAGCAATTAAGTGTGACTCCTTAGGATCGGCCTGAAATCGTGCACACATGCATACCGAAAGCATAATATCAGGTCTACTAGCAGTAAGATAAAGAAGTGGTTCAATGATACCTCTATAGTTAGTGATATCAAGTTTCTTCCCACTTTCATCTTTATCTAACTTAAGCGTTTGGCTAATTGGAATTTTTGAATATGATGCATTTTCCATACCAAATTTTTTAATCATATCTCTTGTATATTTAGCTTGGTTAATAAATATGCCATTAGGGAGTTGTTTAACTTGTAATCCTAAGAAAAAAGTTAATTCACCCATCATGCTCATTTCAAATTGTTCTTGCATCATTTTCGAAAATTTCTCACACAAACGGTTATTAGTAGAACCAAATATAATATCATCAACATAAATTTGGAGTAAGAGAATATCTTGATCATTGGTAATCTTAAATAACGTTGTATCAACACTGCCTTTTGAAAAGCCTTTACCAATAAGGAAAATAGAGAGAGTGTCACACCATGCTCGGGGTGCTTGTTTAAGCCCATAAAGTGCTTTTTCTAGCATGTAAACCATAGCCTTACCATGGTTGTTGATGAATCTTGGTGGTTGCTCCACATATACCTCTTCTTGGAGTTTACCATTCAGGAAGGCACTCTTCACGTCCATTTGATACACTGTAAACTTGTTGAACGCTGCATAAGCTAGAAACATACGAATTGCTTCAAGACGGGCTACAGGAGCATATGTCTCATCAAAATCAATACCCTCTTCTTGGAAATAACCTTGAGCAACGAGTCTTGCCTTGTTCCTTATCACAATGCCATTCTCATCCATCTTGTTTCTATATACCCATCTAGTTCCAATAACTCCTTGGTGAGTTGGTCTTGGTACTAGCATCCAAACTTTACTATGCCCAAACTGATTAAGCTCTTCTTGTATGGCTTCAATCCAACTTGGATCGCTTAGCGCTTCATCTACTTTCTTAGGCTCCATTTGAGGTAGAAAGCTTGCAAACATGGCCTCATTAAATGTAGCGGCTCTAGTCCTAACAGGCGCTTCAATATCTCCAATAATCTGCTCAGGTCGATGATCACGCAGCCATAGTCTATCTGGTTGGAACGGGTTAAGAGGTTGAACAAGCGCTTCACGATCAGACGCTTGACTATCCTCTTGCGTAGGCGCTTCAAGTTCACTGATTCTTGTTTGCTCTTGATGATCACTCTCTTCAAGATCATCAGCAGATCTTACATTGTTATCCGAAATATCCTCACGAGTAATCTTAGGAGGTGGCACTGAGATCTCATCATTGTCGTCACTATCATCATCAATGGTAATCTTAGACGCTTGATGACATAGGTCTTCAACTTCTACATCATTCATATTAACCTTACTCGGTTCTTGGTTAGCATCATCCAAAAAAACATGAATAGATTCCTCAACCTTCGATTGGATCATGTTTAAGATGCGAAAATTCTTTCTATTCTTGGTGTAGCCTAGAAAGATTACCTCATCCACTTTAGGATCAAATGTCTTTTGGCTTTGGGATCCATTATTATGGATAAAACACTTAGAACCAAAGACGTGAAAGTATGAAACATTTTGCTTACGTCCCTTCCACAGTTCAAATGGAGTTTTCCCATGCTGTTTGTTGATCATGCAACAGTTTTGAGTGTAACAAGCAGTGTTGATTGCTTCAGCCCAAAACCAAGAAGCAAGTTTGGACTCTACTAACATTGTCCTGGAAGCTCCCTTAAGCGTTCTGTTTCGGCGCTCAGCAACACCATTCTGTTGGGGAGTTCTGGGAGCTGAATACTCACGTTGTATTCCATTCTCTACACAAAACTTCTCAACAACTTTGTTAGTAAATTGAGATTGATTAAATTGAGACAGTGGCATGATTTCTTGATTTATTTAGATTTTAATGGACTATACATATCTTTGTTTTGCTCGTGGGACCCTAGATTAGAGTAGATTTTCCTTAGATGAATCACAAATGCACGATAAGTCGAAGGTAGAGGAGTTAAGTGGATAATATTTCTGAAACACTTAAGGAATTTTTCCCAGAAATATTGATTTAGATTATTCTTAAGGTCATGAGTTGAGTAGTTGCTTCATATGCCTATAATTAATGAATATGGTTGATGAAAATTGGTATGACTATAAAGTCAGGCTAGTATGTACTGGTGGTGAAAAGTTACATGCCTATAAACTGTACTATTATGCTAATTTGAGCTAAGCTCAAGCCAATTAAAGTTGAAAGTGAATAAAAGGTCTAGTTTTATTTCGTGGCCTTTGGCACTCGAGTGTTAAATTCGTAAGGAGCGTCTGGACACTTAATGCCCTAAAACTATCTAGTTTGGGAGTCATTGGTCTAAAACTTGATACATGGGTGTCATAGAAAGCCTAAGGGAATAAAACCTTGCACATGACCTAACCTTAATGAATTTAAATGGAAGTTTCATGTGAGTTTAAAGTCTAAATTATTTAATTAATGAAATTTCAAGTGGCTATGGAGTTTCAATGAGGCTTGTGCTTTAGGATGGATCGAAGGTTAATAGATATGGGAGAAAATCTGAAATTTGATAAGGGTGCCACTTGACTAGAATGCCGTAGACTTACAATCACTACACCTTTTGGAAATCTTTTTAAGTCTAGGTGTAACATGAGCAAGTCTTTGATATGTGTACATAATTTTGAGCTTTAGCGGTTGATTATGTGCAATTAATTCTTGTTAATTTTGTTTACTTGTCTTGATTGGTTGTGGTTGAAATTTTTGATTTTGCGGGTAAATCATCTGCAAACCCTCACGAGACTATACTCGTCCTCTCTGGTAACTTTGAGGTTTAAAGGCTTATTGCACATGGTAAGTGCAATCGTAAACTCTATGAAAATGAGTTGTTTTTATTTTTGTTATAGTTTAGTTTTAGTCTTAGATTGATGTTTGATCATGGTTTTGTAGTCTAAGTCTTTTCCTTGCTCGGGAACGATCAATGCATAGTTTTGGGGGTGTTGATAGGTGTGAGATTTACGTGTTTTAGAGCCTTGACACGCGAAATCCTAGCAAGTATGCTAGGTCGTGCAAAGTAATAAAGTGGACTATTTAGCCCGGGGTGTATCGTCTCCACAGGGACAATTGGATTCAATGCTCGTAATTGCTATATTACCTATTTCTAAGCTAAATCAATTTATGAGATGATAGGTGTTTAGACTTAGAAAATAACTAAAGATAAATATATGATTATCAAGGTAATAAATCAAATGGGAAGAGGTGATTGGGTTAATTATGATCCTACTATGTTCTATTCTATGTTCATGAACTCTCAATTATCCGGATTTTTAGAACACTCTTGTTATGGCGAAACCCCCTAATGTATTTGTTATTCAATCTCTTGAAATAACAAGCCTATACTAGTTAACAACTTCCTATATCTCTATAGTGAAGATTGAATTAACTAACATGCATTTAGGTTCAAAGGAATTCCTTGTTTACGAAGATCCTACATTCAATCGGGTCATCTTATCACAAAAAGCCACACAACGCAATCGATTCTATCTCTGGTCAATTGTTACGTTATGATGTTTGATTTTTTGATCTCCCTTTATCTATCTCCTCTCGGTCTCAAGACAAAGCATTATATCAAACACATGGTGATCATTCATGTGAAAGCATTAAGGATAAAATCAAACATGTAACAAGAATGTAATAAATCCAGAAATTAATCATTCATTATCAAGCCTCATATTTATGTTATTTACATTGGTTTATGCATGATTTATGCCACATATGCGGTCAATTTGTGTGCTTATTGAGTAAAGGTGAGAAATCATTGCAATTGAGGAAAACTGGACGAAAATGAAGGATTTCAGAATATTTAGAGATGGAATTTGACACATGTTTCTTCAACAAAGTTGTAGATCTATGTCCTAGATTCACGTGGAAACTTGAATCACACAAATCAGAGGTCTGCGGAGAACGTTATAAAGAAAACAAGATCGCTGCGCAGAAGACAAACTGCTATTGTTCCTAATTTTACGACGTTAGCTTTTGGACGTTCGAACGTTGAGTCTGACGGGAAAAATAACAGATTTTTGCAAATTTCCAATTCTAATTTCAGTTGGAGTCTTCCCCTTCCACCCTTATATATGTTAGATCAGTTCTCTAGGGTTAGGGAGACGAAATACACATAGAATAGAGCCCTAATGGGGTTTAGACAATTTTTACATATTCTCAAAAACCCTTGAAGATGAAGAAATCAAGAAGTATGGAAGAGATGAAGATCGAAGTTCATCCATCAAAATTACAAGGGAGTTTCTTAGATTTAGATTTGTTTTTGTCTATGAATATGAATCTTAATTTAAGTTTCTATCTTTTATCTTTTGGAATGAATTAGATTCTTCGAACTAAGGTCATGTTGAGGCTAAATTATGATATTTGAGTTATAAGTTGTGTTTTTCATATTAATTCTATTGTTGCTTTGTGTATTGATTTTGTGCTTTAATTCCAGTCATATGTTTGATCACCATATGATTGCTAATTAGCCTAGTTTATTCATTCAAGAGAATATAAGTTAGGGTTCAAAGAAATCATCACATCATCCGAAACACATAAGGCATTGCTTCCTAGAGATAGGTATATATTTTCGGGTGCTGTTAGCCGAATTCATCCGGGGAAATTCTAAAACGTGAATGCATGGCTAATGATTTGATTCTCGGATAGACATATTTAGAGAACCGTCACGTGGTCATAGGATTATTACAACCGAGACATCGGGTAGTAATTATTTAAGGTTATTTCCACCAAAGCAACATTAGTCTAATAATATGAGAATAGGATTTTAACAAGAATTAATTAATTTAGTTAATTAATTCTTTCGACATCTTGTTTCTTGTATCTTGCTTCCAAGTAATTTAGTTAATTCTTGTTTTACTTTATTTTATTGCTTATAAAATCTTTAAATCTTTAGTTTTAGTTTAATTATTGCTTGCTTAAATTCAAGAAGTCTAAAATACAAGTCTCTATGGGATCGACAATCCGGACTTATTGTCCACTTTATTACTACACACGACCAGTCCACTTGCTGTGCAAACACGTGAGGATTTCTCGTGTCATGTTTTGGCGCCGTTGCAGGGGACTTGTTTTTTTAGTTTTTATTTTTATTGCAAGTATTTAGTTTTGCTCTTTTTTTTTCTTTCTTTATTTTTGTTTTAATTTTTGTTTTTTGTTTATTAATTTTAGGTACCAATGGCGAGATATTTTCTGTCCCCGACTCTGGAAGAACGAGAATGGGTTCGACAACTCATACACGACTTGCAACTCACATTAGACGATTTGGATCAGCCGAAAAATATGAAATTGGTACGCAAAGCCGTTGATGCTTTGTATGACGGACCAATTAAGGAGGCTCTAATGATCGTTGATGAAATAAAAAACAAGAGGATTTCTGTTAAGGTGTCAACGCCTCAGCGTCGCACACCTAACGTTCAAGCGTTCGAGGCAGGATCTCCAAACTACGAGAAATCCATTCCTATTCCTTGCCCAGCGATATCCGACCCCATTTTTCTTGAAGAATTGATATCAAAGAAGCCAAAGTTGAAGGAAAGGACATTCGAATCTTTACCAGAAGCTTCCTCGATTATAGTTTTAGACAATTTGCCAAGAAAATACGCAGATCGTAGCAGCTTCGCACTCCCTTGCACAATTGGGAAATTTCAGTTCAAACAAGTCTTGTGCGATGTGGAATCAAGCATCAATGTGCTTCCATACTCCTTGCTCTAGAAACTAGGCTTGGGAGAACCACGACCAACTTCAATGCGTATAGAACTTGCAGATACTTCAAGCAAATATTCTAAAGGAATTATCGATAACGTACATATACAAATTGACAAGCTCCACTTTATGGTCGATTTTATAGTACTTGAGATGAACGAAAATGTCGATGTTCCTTTGATTCTAGGGTGTCCGTCCCTTAACCAAGCTAATGCTAGGGATGATGTTGTCAGTAAGAAATTAACCTTGTGTGATGGGAGGGAGATAATTGCTTTTGACCTTTCTGAGATTCAAAGACATCCCTACGACACGGGATCTGTGTTAGATAGAAGCTTAGGGAAGGAAGCAATACAACGTAGCCTGATTCAACACTCGAGCAACATGTCAGAGGAACCACCGGAGCCATTGCTAACTTACACCGAGAGCAATATAGAGGGGCAATGCACTGACGTGACAATGAGAGAAGATGATGAATGGGAAAACAAACGGATCTCTGCCCAGCAACTTACACCCGAGCGAGCAGCTAAAAGTGTAGCAGAATTGGAAGCATTACTATATGGCACGCCTATACGTGCAGAACCAAAAACTCCCATTGACAAGCCTTCCACTCCTACAGCTTCTCAACCGGTTGAAGATTCTCCACCCTCTGTCCTCTCCACTGGTAAGGAGGTAATTGATTCCAATGAAAGTGAGTTGTTATTAAATATAGGAGTTGATATAGTTATTTGAGATAGCTATGAGGTTTTTAAGCATCCCGTTGATTCTAATTTGTCTTTACACATTGATGCTTTTGATTCTTTTAGTGTTGAGCTTTCTCAGGTTAAAAGAACCAATAGTCTCCTCGAGTCCTACATCATGAACTCTAAGTTTTCCACATCGATGGGTGAAGAAAAATGGTCATCTACTTATAACTTGGAGAATAGTCCAAATCATCACTCAACACAATGGGAAGAAAAAGTGATGGATGTGGTGATGGACTATGAGAAAATATTTGAGTGGATGATTGCTTAGTCACTACTAATCATATTTTCTACTAACACCGGGCCAAATTTCAACCTTACTTGGAGAATGAACAAGGCATTTATTTGGAAACTACCTTGAAATAACTCGGTAAAGTCAAGCTAGTGACTTTAAAAGAGTGCTTCTTGGGAGGCAACCTAAGATTTTTGTTTTCTTTTTGTTTTTGCTTTCTAGTAGTTTAGTTGTTTTTAGTTTGTTTGCGGAAAAAAAAGGATAAAATATTATGCTCGATGGTTGTGATTTGTTAAGTGCATGATTGATGATGACAAACTATGGAGATTGGAGTGCACCATTTGGAGCCACACTTGGAATTTATGCATGAGACTAGGTTCGGTTTTCACCGACCTATGAGGTTAAGTGTTTCTTTTCACTCTTTTTGTGCTTTATGAGAGACAACATTGAGGACAATGTTGAGTTTAAGTTTGGGGGTGTGAGAAACGCTTAATTGTTGAGTAGTTATTAAATATATTGATGCTATGCATGTTTCCAAGTTTGGGGGAATTTGTATGCTATCTTGTTTAGATGCTTTTACGTTGAGAAATCGAGCATGAAAAAATTTTAGCTTGCCAATTAATGCATTGAGATTGATTAAATTGAGACAATGGCATGATTTCTTGATTTATTTGGATTTTAATGGACTGTACATATCTTTGTTTTGCTCGTGGGACCCTAGATTGGAGTAGATTTTCCTTAGATGAATCACAAATGCACGATAAGTCGAGGGTAAAGGAGTTAAGTGGATAATCATTCTGAAACACTTAAGGAATTTTTTCCGGAAATATTGACATAGATTCTTCTTAAGGTCATGAGTTGAGTAGTTGCTTCATATGCCTATAATTAATGAATAAGGTTGATGAAAATTGGTATGACTATAAAGTCAGGCTAATATGTACTGGAGGTGAAAAGTTACATGCCTATAAACTGTACTATTATGCTAATTTGAGCTAAGCTCAAGCCAATTAAAGTTGAAAGTGAATAAAAGGTCTAGTTTTATTTCGTGGCCTTTGGCACTCGAGTGATTAAATTCGTAAGGAGTGTCTGGACACTTAATGCCCTAAAACTATCTAATTTGGGAATCATTGGTCTAAAACTCGATACATGGGTGTCATAGAAAGCCTAAGGGAATAGAACCTTGCACATGACCTAACCTTAATGAATTTAAATGGAAGTTTCATGTGAGTTTAAAGTCTAAATTATTTAATTAATGAAATTTCAAGTGGCTATGGAGTTTATATGAGGCTTGTGCTTTAGGATTGATCGAAGGTTAATAGATAAGGGAGAAAATCTAAAATTTGATAAGGGTGCCACTTGACTATAATGCCGTAGACTTACAATCACTACATCCTTTGGAGATCTTTTCGAGTCTAGGTGTAACATGAGCAAGTCTTTGATATGTGTACATAATTTTGAGCTTTAACGGTTGATTTTGTGCCATTAATTCTTGTTAATTTTGTTGAGTTGTCTTGATTTGTTGTGGTTGAAATTTTTGAATTTGTGGGTAAATCATCTGCAAACCCTCACGAGACTATACTCGTCCTCTCTTGTACCTTTGAGGTTTAAAGGCTTATTGCACATGCTAGGTGCAATCGTAAACTCTACGAAGATGAGTTGTTTTTATTTTTGTTATAGTTTAGTTTTAGTCTTAGATTGATGTTTGATCATGGTTTTGTCGTCTAAGTCTTTTCCTTGCTCGGGGACGTTCAATGTTATGTTTTGGGGTGTTGATAGGTGTGAGATCTACGTGTTTTAGAGCCTCATATTTATGTTATTTACATTGGTTTATGCATGATTTATGCCACATATGCGGTTAATTTGTGTGCTTATTGAGTAAAGGTGAGAAATCATTGCAATTGAGGAAAACTGGACGAAAATGCAGAATTTTAGAGTAATTAGAGATGAAATTTGACAAATGTTTCTGTTACAAAGTTGTAAATCTCTGTCTTAGCTTCACGTGAAAACTTGAATCACACAAATCAGAGGTCTGTGGAGAAAGTTATGAAGAAAATAAGATTGCTGCGCAGAAGGCAAAATGCTATTGTTCCTAACGTCCGAACGTTAGCTTTCGGACGTTTGAAAGTTGAGTATGACGGGAAAAATAGCAGATTTTTTGGAAATTTCCAATTCTAATTCCTGTTGGATTCTTCCCCTTCCACCCTTATATATATTAGATCAGTTCTCTAGGGTTAGGGAGACAGAATACACATAGAATAGAACCTTAATGGGGTTTAGACATAGTTTTTACATATTCATGAAGATTTTCAAAAAACCTTGAAGGTGAAGAAATCAAGAAGCGTGGAAGAGATGAAGATCGAAGTTCATCCCTCAAAAAAACAAGGGAGTTTCTTAGATTTAGATTTGTTTTTGTCTATGAATATGAATCTTAATTTAAGTTTCTATCTTTTATGTTTTATAATGAATTAGATTCTTCGAACTAAGGCCATGTTGAGGCTAAATTATGATATTTGAGTTATAAATTGTGTTTTTCATATTAATTCTACTGTTGCTTTGTGTATTGATTTTGTGCTTTAATTCCAATCATATGTTTGATCACCATATGCTTGCCAATTAGCCTAGTTTATTCATTCGAGAGAATATAAGTTAGGGTTCAAAGAAATCATCACATCATCCGAAACACATGAGGAATTGCTCCTAGATATAGATATAGATTTCCGGGTGCTGCTAGCCGGATTCATCCGGGTAAATTCTAAAACGTGAATGCATGGCTAATGATTTGATTCTCGGATAGACATTTTTAGAGAACCGTCATGTGGTCATAGGATTATTACAGCCGAGACATCGGGTAGTAATTATTTAAGGTTATTTCCACCAAAGCAACATTAGTCTAATAATATGAGAATGTGATTTTAACAAGAATTATTTAATTTATGCCAACACATGTGTCTTAGTTGCTCTCTTCCATAGCTATCTTGATTTCGACATCTTGTTTCTTGTATCTTGCTTCCAAGTATTTTAGTTAATTCTTGTTTTAGTTTATTTTATTGCTTTTAAAATCTTTAAATCTTTAGTTTTAGTTTAATTATTGCTTGCTTTAAATTCAAGAAGTCTAAAATACAAGTCTCTGTGGGATCGATCGACAATCCGGACTTATTGTGCACTTTATTACTACAGACGACCAATCCACTTGCTGTGCAAACACGTGAGGATTTCTCGCATCACTCAGTACCTTGATCGCTTCTTATTCTTGCAACCTGAAGATTTTTCAATGTTTGATGTTGCCGAATAAGCGTTGTTAACTTGTCACATGTTTCTTCTTTGGATGAAAGAAATTCCACCCAAATAAATCGAGAGAAATCATCCACTATATATCACCAAAGTATGCTTTTTACCTGTCAAACTAATCGTTTGAACAGGTCTAAACAGATCCATGTGAAGTAGTTTAAGTATTCTAGAGGTAGATAGATGAGGTTTTCTTTTGAAAGATGATTTAACTTGTTTTCCCATTTGACAAGCGTCACAAAGGCAATCCTTATGAAATGATCCTTTGGGTAATCCCTCTACAAGATTTAGATTTATAAGCTGAGAGATTGTCTTAAAGTTGAGGTAATTCATTTTTCTATGCCATAACCAACCCGTTTTGGATTCATTTTTAGCAACAAAACATGTTGGGTTGTTATCAAGTGTTGAACCCCAATCTACCAAATATACAATGTTTGTTCTTTTACCTTTCAATTTAGTAGACTTAGTCTTAGAGTCATTTATATAGCAACAGTCGCTTGAGAATATGACTTCAAAACCTTTATCACAAAATTGACTTATGCTTAATAAATTGTGCTTTAGACCCTCAACATAATAAACATCACTTATCATGATGTTCCCCCTATGCATAGTACCTATACCTTTGGTTTTACCTTTGGAGTTGTCACCAAATACAACCTGAGGACCATTGGCAGCTCGATAGTTGATCAGAAGATCTTTGGAACCAGTCATGTGCCTTGACGAACCTCTATCGAAGTACCAAACAGATGTATTGGCTTTAGCTCTAGGTACCTGCAATCAAAAGAGAAGTTCTAGTTTTGTTTAGGTACCCATTGTTGCTTGGGTCCTTCAACATTAGTAGCATTGTTAGTTTGAATTAGAACTTTAGGAACCCATACTTGCCTAGTCTTCATTGTAGGAATACTGGCCTTCTTGGGTTTCACATTGTGTTGTGTGTGCTATTTGGGTGTATAGTAGTATCCTCGATTATATAGTAATCATAATCATAGTCATATTAATAATCATCATAGTAGCGATAATATGATCTAGACCGTTGTGGATATTGACGCTGGTATTTCCTTAGCGCTGGCTTGGGTTGCATTTTTGGTGCTGGACGCTTAGCGCTTGATTCATAGTGATTAGATTTATCCTTAGCCTTCTGGGTGTTTGGATGAACCCGTTTTTGTGAATCATTTGCCTTTGCTTTACCCTGGCCTGAGTCAGCTTTGACTTACTCATTTGGCCTCATACCATTGTCTCTTGGTTCAACATGTGTTTGATTTTGTGAACAAAGAAAACACCCTTTCCTTTGTTGTTTGCCGTAACTTTAGATTTGTTTGGTTGTTTACCGAATTTATTGCATCCTAAACCGGTCTTTTCACCAAATAATCTTGTTACCTTAGTCACATTGTCTAGCTTCCTTGACACTTTAGACAATGATGAGACGAGCTGTTCTGATTTAGCAAGTTTAGCAATCAACTCAGCTTCTCTCTTGACTATTATATCAAGATCACTTTTCAACTGGATTATTTCACTCTCAAGCGATTGGTTTTTCTCAATGCACTGTTGCTGAACTTGCAACTCTGCTTTGAGCGTCACTTTATCACTTTTGAGCGATGCAATAATATCAAAGTGATTTTGGTATAATTTGGTGGCAACTTGACAATCATTATAATATTGTTTGACTTTGTCAAGCAAAGACACTTCATCATCTCTGGCCATGAGATAAATAAGCGCTGAGTCATCCACTGGCTCATCATCATCACTACTCTCCTCTAAAGACTCCAAATCTTCAGGTGCGGATGCTAGTTCTGATTCCGCTAGCAAACCTTGTTGACGAAGGTTGCTCCTGAATTGGTTTTTATCCAGGTAATCCTGCCTTGAAGGCTTAGATACGTTTGGATAAGGGCAATTTACTTGGTAATGCCCTGGTTTCCTACAATTATAACAAAGATTAGTTTTCATCTTTTGTTCATTTGTTAACCTTGCAGTGTGTGGTTTTGAGACCACTAGTGGTGAGAGATTTTGAGCAGATGCTTGGTACTAAACAGGCGCTTGGGATGTAGGAACAGAATACTGAGGCGCTTGAAACTGCTGATGTATTGGAGCAGGCGCTTGATATGAACTGTGTCCTTGATGCTTAGGACTATTTTCTTTGTTTTCATATCTCAGGAACTTTCTAAATCTATTTAGAAGTGCTAGTTCCTCATCCTCACTGATATCTGAACCTTTTCCTTTATTACCCGATTTTCCCTTGATTGATGCTACAAGCGCTCCAAATTCAATTACCAGACTACTCACAACATCACTGGTTGAATTTAACTCAAACTCAAATGCCTTGAGTTCTAAAAAGGCGTCTTCTGGACTTAAAAGATCCAACATATTAGATTCTCTCATTACGGTTGTCTTCATAAAAAATCTAGGTAGACTTCTGAAAATCTTAACCACCATTTCTCTGTTTTGCAAATCCATTCCCAACGATGTAAGTTCCGTAACAACAGCTGTGAATCTTATGTCCAATTACTCTAGGGTCTCGTTAGGTAACATCTTAAAGCTGTTGAACTTTTCTTTAGCAATGGAGAGCTTATTTTCCTTGATTTGAGCTGATCCACTACAGATTATGGCGAACTTATCCCAAATTTCTTTAGTGGTATTGCATGATTTGACTTCGTTGAATGAATTGTCGTTATCACCAATAGCCGTATACAAAGCATTTCGACCAACATTGTCCAAATTTGCTCTTCGACGCTCATCGGTGGACTACTCTTGTTTAGGCTTCTCAACATAGCCATCTGGAGTTTCTTCCGTGGCTCCAGGCACTCTGGTAATAACCTTCAGAATTTGTATTGGTCCATCTGAAATAATATCGCACATTTCGTCATCACATGAGCAAAGGTATGTGAAAGCTTCGACCTTCCATGAGTCATAGTTTGACTCGGTCAACTTAGGTACTTTAGAAAAAGCCATAAAGAGAATTTTTAAAACAACTAGATTTGAAAAAGAAAAGGATCTAAACAAGTTGTTATGCTTAGAAATTTTAAAATTTCAACTTTAACCGCTCTGATACCACTTGGTGGTCCTAAGTGGCATACGAAAAGGTCTAGAAGGGGGGGGGTTGAATAGACCCTGAAGTTTTTTGATACTTCAAAAATTTCGTATAAAAATTCGTTGGACGCATGAGAAGTAGGCGCTTGACCTGAGCGTTTAATGAAGAGAGTTTTATAAAGTTAACTTAGATTTCAAGATTTGAATACTACAACCAAATAGGTTTAAGCGTTCACTTCTTTAATCAGTGTTAGCACAGCGAAATGATTTTGTAATCTTCTTATTTAAAATCTTTAGCGTCACAAACGGTTCCTTAGTTGCTTAGCGTTCACTTGAGTTTTACTTAACAGATTCATACAATGATATAATAATATGAAAAATGACTGTAAAGTAAAGAACACAATATTTGTAAGGTTCGTTGGATGGTGTAATCCCAACTACGTCTTTCTTCTCCTTGAACACTCGGAGGCAATCCACTAAGATGGTTCTAAGAATCACACAGAAACTTTTACAAATTAGGGAGAGATGGATGTTGATGATTTGAGCTCCTTGATCACACAGATTATTGTTTCAAATCACTTCTATCCCCTTGCTTCTTTCACCCAGAAATAACGCAAGTATCCAACTTCGACTTCACACAGATCGCGAGGCTTGGATGAGGTTTTTCTAAACGATTTGTTTGATTTTGATAAAGTTCAAACAACTGAAAATATCTCAAAAGTAGTGTAGATTTGTCCGAAAAGAATGTTTGAGATATTTGGTTGACTGTCTCATGAATTGAAGAAAAGCAAGGAGAATGTTTGTTTGAATATTCTGGCTTTTCTGAGATTTTAAGGAATGAAACTTCAATGCGACAGCAATTTGTCTTGGAGTGGATCGTTATTTGGCTTGTTGTTGAAGTCCTATTTATAGGCATTCTTGGAAAAAGTGTCTGTTTGACACGTGCACAGGTGGTCTCTCACTTCCGCGAGTGAACCACTTTTGTCTTTTTTCCTGAAAATCTGCTGCACAAAAGTTGGTGCTGCAGTCTGTGAATAGTTGACAGTCCAATAGGGTGGCTTCTCCATACGTCTGAAAGTGCTTATCACATTTAATGCTCTTATCAGCATTTAATGCATTTGAATTAAATGCCCGTTGGCACTTGATGCACTGAGAATATTTGCATTAAACTCCTTCTGGACTTTAGGAATAAATTCCGGTGAAATCAATCATTGATAGACGCTTATCCATCCTTGAATCACTTCTGTCCTATAAGGTGACGCTTGATATAGCTGGTCCTTTGGACGCTTGGAAACTTCATCTTCATTCAAACTTCAGGCGCTTGAGTCTTCAAACTTTACTACTGATAAGCTCACTCAGAATTCATCAGACGCTCAGCCTAAGACTTCTTAGCCTAACAATCTAGAATAAAAACAAAACGAAGCCTATAAAGCCTATTACAAATCTAACGCTTCAAAGCTTATACATGATTTCTACTAAAATCAGACTTATAGATTTTGGGGTCTAACATAAAATCCTAATTGTCATCATCAAAACGTCTAACATGAAATTCCTAACAATTTCCCTCTTTTTGATGATAGCAATATTTACTCTATTATAGTTTAAGAGTTAGACAGCCAAAATAAAAGTTATCTTTGGTTAGATAAAGTTAGTTGATGTTAGTTACGCTTCAACGAGATGTTTCAGCTGAAAATGCATTATATATATATATATATCAATGATTACAAGCATTTTACAACTAAACAAAAAAATTGCGTAAGAGACAAGAATATAGATAATCCAAATCAAGAAGTCTTAACGACTCCGTCTAACTATGTATCGCTTGGGCATTTCAGCTCGAATAGCTTCAGTTAGGCTATTTTCCAAAGTCATCATCGCTTCATGATCTTTGTCGATTATGAGCTTATTCTCTTCCTTTTGTCGCTTCTTGAAAGCAATAAAGTGTTTGTCCCATTCAGTCGGGTCAATACTCATATACCTTATGCAAATTCTGAAAGTTCAGTTGAAGTCAGTCATTTGCCTCTCTTCAGCTAAAATTCTTGGATCTGTAGGTTCTGGAATAGATGCTCTTTGAAGAGGAATGTCAAATTGTTCAAACTGTGCTCTAGAAGGTATTGGTAGATTTGGATATAGTGCTAGTGGAGGTTCTCTTAGCGTTCTACTAGGCACTCCAGCAGAATCACTTAATCCATAAGCTGTTATCCAAGATGGGAGTCTTGACGTAGAAAGAGTAGATAATTGCTGACGCTTCGGCGGCGGAGGATGATCTTGAGCTCTTGAACAAGACGCTCTTCTCTTCTCTCCTTTTCTCTTCTCTTCCCCCTTATTGTCATTATCAGTCTTCAGAAAATGTCCTGTGAGTAGGCTAACTTGAGTAGCAATCTGAGACATTGAAGCTGTGATATCATTCAAACGCTTGTCGAAATGTTTTTGCATTGCAAGAAGCTTAGCGCTGGTAGCATCATTCAAATCTTGAAATTCTCTGCGACATTCATCAACAGCCGCTTGAGCAGAACCTCGCATATGAGCAATCTGAGCGTTCATAGTTTGAGATTCAATCTTTGCCAGATTTGTCTTAATCCGATGGACATATTCTTCATTCTGAGTAGCTTGATTGCTTATTTCCTCTAAGACAGATTTCAGCAAAGGTCCAAATGCTTTACCCACATCCGATGGAACCGCTTGAGGAGCCGGTCACTTGAATCTAGATGTATGCTTGAGTGAATCAAGGGGAGCTTGATATGCAGGATCAAAAATTGTACCTCATACATCAGTTTGAAGATCCTCAGCAGTATCAGCAGCAATAGAATCAACGAGTTCAGGAGCGTCAGGAATAGCTTTTGGTGGAGACGCTTGAACTGGTTCTTCAGCAGATGCTGGAAAACTTGCAACTTCTGAAGTGGACGCTGGTACGGATTCTTCAAACAACTTAGCAGGCGTTTCCTCAATCACTGACTCCTCTTGACGAAAGTCATCAAATTGGAAGTTCCAAGAGGCGAGAGTAGCATAGGAATCTGAAGCAGCTTCCAGAAGTTCAGTCAGCCTGGAACGAGAGATGCAGGTCCCTTGAATGAAAGTACGAATTGGGCTATCTATGGCCCTGTTGTACATTGGACCAATGATATCCAGCACATGATTTGGAATTTTTTTGTATGGCGCTTGGCAGATAGAGAAAGTCGCATCTGGGCAGTAATTCCTAGAAAATCCAATCAACCTGTCTGTTGGAAGACTTTGAAGACGTTGAGATTCAGGAACATACGAATTATAGTACTCTTCCAGATAAGGATAGACAGCCTGAGCCAGTCCCTGATTTCTTTCCAGCAAAGAGAGGACAAACTCATTGATTGAGAACCTCCTAGCGAATAGACGGAAGCAAGGGATATCCTCGAAAGGGGTAGATTACTGAACCATTCCATTGTCTGAGATTGGCAGTGAAGATTGTCTCAGACGGATTGAGAAAGGTTGGGCGAAAAGGATCATACACTCTGATGTTGTAGTCCCTTAGAGCGAAACCGGTTGACTTGATGTGCCCATAGTCTAGATAGTAAGCCAGATCTACTTCACACTTAGGAGTTCTGCCTCTTTGTCTGTCTTGTTGAAGAATAAGGGTCTGATCAAAAGTTTTACCGAGTTGAATTCCCAGATAATATTTTCGCTCAATTTCTATCAGCTCAGTGTTGAACACTACATCCCTGATCTGATTATCAATATCAATCAGCGAGGCTACCTCATTCTCAGCACTAATGTATCTTTCTTCATTATCTCCTGCTGGAATGAAGTCTTCTTCGAGCGCTGGAGGCATATAATTGATTGAATGATCAATCGTCTTCAGTGGGTTCAGCTTGAAGAAATGCCTTGGCTTTGTAACATCTTCAGCAACGCTCTGACTTTCTGAGCGTGCCTCTGTTATACCCGGAACAATAGTTGAAGCTTGAACCTTTTTGGGAGCAGATTCCTCTACTTCGAGTGTAGCAGCTTCTGCGGCAACATCTTTGGCAATGGCCATAATATTTGTCATCTCAACATCCAGGTGGACGTCTGTTAATGTTTCAGTAGCAGCTGGAACTAAAGCTGTAACACAAGAGCTATACTCTATAAGAGCAGAATCTTCTACAAATGTAGGGAAGGAAATGTTGTGGGAAGAAAGAAACTTACCCTGAGAACAAGTCTCATCAGCACCTTGAGTGCTTGGCTCAACAGCAATTTGGGCGCTTGGCTCAACAGCAAGGCTCTTCAAGAACTAGAGCAGCTCGACGCTTGCTTGTCTTGGAACGCTTGAAAATTTTCTCAACGTTGACTTCTTCAACGAGCTTTAGCGTTTGAGCGGGAGGAGCGGCAGCTGATCTTTCAAAGTCTATTTGTTTCCAGCTTCCTACGCCTGATGAGAGGTATCTTGTCCTCTGCATCCTCATCAGTGTCCTCATCAGGCTTT
Organism: Buddleja alternifolia; assembly: GCA_019426215.1. NCBI lineage: Eukaryota > Viridiplantae > Streptophyta > Magnoliopsida > Lamiales > Scrophulariaceae > Buddleja > Buddleja alternifolia. The sequence goes on along the minus strand of WHWC01000382.1, from coordinate 21,204 downwards.
TGAGGAGAAGGAATAACTTGAGCCTTGGGCTTTCTTGGAGCCCTCTTCTTTGTAGCAGCCGGACTTTTCACAGCTTCTTCTGGAAATGGACGTTCAGCTTCTTTATCTGACACTTTGCGTACTTCCAGACGCTCAGACAGTGGTCTAGCAGCACCACCAACCTTGGGAGGCTTAAAGAGATTGTTCAGAATCCTTTTTCCAAGCAACTTGGTCTTGTTCAGCGGTTGACCAGACGAATAGACATAGTTGGATTGATACAATAGGTCACTCAAAATAAGCCCATAAGGTTTATTTGGGGAGCTTAGACATTCCCAAAACCTTCGAAAAACATACTCACTCCAGTTGATCTTGAGCTTGAGGAGTATCACCGTCATCATCTGAAATTGAATTGGGTTCACCTAATCAAAGGTACCCACTCAAAATTCTGTGATCTTGCTGCAGAAATCAGCCATTAGTCGGTACTTGGACACTAAATCTTTCTTTTCAAAGTGTTGTTTTTATGGTACTCCGTCATAAGCACTCATAGTCGTCCATGCGTTCTTGATTTGTTCTAAAGTTACATTGTCCAATGCCTCACCCTCATTTGGAAGATTGAAGTTCTTGGCAATGGAAGCAGAAGTCAATACGAATTCCTTGGGTGGTTCCTTCTTGGATAGAGGAATGAGACAAGAGATAGACTTCTTGTCTACGGAGAGTTTAGCAGTTTTCCAGAAGGTGTCGACTTCCATTGGAAACAAATAGGAATACTTAGTCAAGAATGTTTTGAGCCCAGCCTTGGTTACCAAGTCCATCATATCAGTTAGATTGATCTGGGGTTGCTCATAAAGAAATTTCCAATCGACAACAGGGCCTTCAGTAACCTTGATGATAGGCTCGGCAGAAGCAGAAGTAGATTTCTTTGGTGCCATTTTAGTGAAAGAAATGAACTGAAATTTTCTTTTGCTTTGAAAGAGATAGAGAGAGAGAGAGTAAAATTTTCAGAGAGTAAAGTAAATAATTTTCTGCAAAAATTGTGTTTTAAATGACACAGAAGGAAAATTTTGAAACTTGTATTCTCTCGTCTCAATAAGATGTAGACACATGTAAAGTTATTTAATCTCAGCCATGAATAGTGTTAACTACGGACGCGAGTTTTGTGTAAGAGAGAGAGAAGTTACATTTGGTAACTCCCATTTATAAAGATTTGACATCCGAGTTAAAGTTTTAAAAACGTTTGGGATTTTCAGAGTGTAGTACACGCGCCTGATGGTACACTGACACGTACATAGACACGTGCAATTTCTGAACCGTCATTTTGAAAATTTTTGATTACCCGCCAGTTTGATGTGATGGAAGCGTGTAGATAGAGTACAACATAGACTGTTGAGTCTATCCACTACTTCAAGAAGCTTGTAAAATTTATGCATGAGTTTTATAAACAATTTTATATTAAGTGTTGAACGGAATTGGTTCAACGCTTAACAGATACCACTTATTGTTATACCACTTGTTGGTATTTATTGTAACTGTTGTAGTATTGATGCTTGAGATCAAAGACCTTTTTATGTTTGAGCATCCAATATTTTATGCACAAATAATACTGAGCGTTGATGATCATGCATATGAAAGTTTTTGATCATTGACGCTTGGAATATGTTTCAAGTACAATTTTAAGGTTCCCCCTAAGTTTGATAACTTGTAACAACTTTTCAAAAATCTTTTGGACATAAATAAATGGGATTCCCCCTAAATTATATGTGTAATAAAATATGATGCATAATGATTAACCGTTTAAGTCGATCATACCTAGTTCACTTCTCAAACTGAGAAAGCGTTGTTCATTGAGCGCTTTGGTGAAGATATCTGCCAGTTGTTTGTCAGTTCCAATAAAGTGAATGGAGACATCTTTCTTTTGAACATGGTCACGAAGAAAATGGTATCTAATGTCAATATGTTTGCTTCTGGAATGAAGAACAGGGTTTTGAGTCGTGGCTAGAGCGCTTTGGCTATCACAATGAATAGGGGCTGGACCTAGGATTATGCCATAATCTCTAAGTTGTTGCCTCATCCATAACACTTGTGCACAACAACCTCCTGCAGCTACATACTCAGCTTCGGCTGTGGAGGTAGCTATCGATTATTGTTTCTTACTATGCCATGAAACTAGCGTCTCACCTAGAAATTGACATGTACCACTGGTACTCTTACGATCTATTTTGCAACCTGCAAAATCTGCATCTGAGTAACCAATTAGTTCAAAAGGAGAGTCCCTAGGATACCATAAGCCCACATTTTGTGTGCCTTTTAGGTATTTAAAGATCTTCTTGGCAGCAATTAAGTGTGACTCGTTACGATCGGCTTGAAATCGTGAACACATGCATACCGAAAACAAAACGTCAGGTCGACTAGCAGTAAGATAAAGAAGCCAATGATACCTCTATAGTTGGTGATATCAACTTTCTTCCCACTTTCATCTTTGTCTAGCTTAAGCATTTGGCTCATTGGAATTTTTGAATATGATGCATTTTCCATGCCAAATTTCTTAATCATATCTCTTGTATATTTAGCTTGGTTAATAAATATGACATTAGGGAGTTGTTTAATTTGTAATCCTAAAAAGAAAGTTAATTCACCCATCATGCTCATTTCAAATTGTTCTTACATCATTTTCAAAAATTTCTCACACAGACGCTTGTTAGTAGAACCAAATATAATATCATCAACATAAATTTAGACTAAGAGAATATCTTCATCCTTGGTAATCTTAAATAGTGTTGTATCAACGCTACCTTTTGAAAAGCCTTGACCAATAAGGAAAATATAAAGAGTGTCATACCATGCTCGGGGTGCTTGCTTAAGCCCATAAAGTGCTTTGTCTAGCTTATAAACCATACCCTTACCATGGTTGTTGATGAATCCTGGTGGTTGCTCCACATATACCTCTTCTTGGAGTTTACCATTCAGGAAGGCACTCTTCACGTCCATTTGATACACTGTAAACTTGTTGAACGCTGCATACGCTAGAAACATACGAATTGCTTCAAGACGGGCGACAGGAGCATATGTCTCATCAAAATCAATACCCTCTTCTTAGCAATAACCTTGAGCAACGAGTCTGGCCTTGTTCCTTATCACAATGTCATTCTCATCCATCTTGTTTCTATATACCCATCTAGTTCCAATAACTCCATGGTGAGTTGGTCTTGGTACTAGCGTCCAAACCTTACTACGCTCAAACTAATTAAGCTCTTCTTGCATGGCTTCAATCCAACTTGGATCGCTTAGCGCTTCATCTACTTTCTTAGGCTCCATTTGAGATAGAAAGCTTGCGAACATGGCCTCATTAAATGTAGCGGCTTTAGTCCTAACAGGCGCTTCAATATCTCCAATAATCTGCTCAGGTGGATGATCACGCAGCCATCCTATCTGGTTGGAACGGGTTAAGAGGTTGAACAGGCGCTTGACAATCAGACGCTTGACTATCCTCTTGCGTAGGCGCTTCAAGTTCACTAATTCTTGTTTGGTCTTGATGATCACTCTCTTCAAGATCATCAGCAGATCTTGCATTGTTATCCGAAATATCCTCACGAGTAATCTTAGGAGGTGGCACTGAGATCTCATTATTGTCGTCACTATCATCATCAATGGTAATCTTAGACGCTTGATGACATAGATCTTCAACTCCTACATCATTCATATTAACCTTGCTCAGTTCTTGGTTAGCATCATCAAAAACAACATGAATAGATTCCATAATCTTCGATTTGATCTTATTTAAGATGCAAAAATCCTTTCCATTCTTGGCGTAGCCTAGAAAGATTCCCTCATCCGCTTTAGGATCAAATGTCTTTAGGCTTTGGGATCCATTATTATGGATAAAACACTTAGAACCAAAGATGTGAAAGCATGAAACATTTGGCTTACGTCCCTTCCACAGTTCATATAGAGTTTTCCCATGCTGTTTGTTGATCACGCAACAGTTTTGAGTGTAACAAGCAGTGTTGATTGCTTCGGCCCAAAACCTAAGAGCAAGCTTGGACTCTGCTAACATTGTCCTGGCAGCTTCCTTAAGCCTTCTGTTCCGGCACTCAGCAACACCATTCTATTGGGGAGTTCTGGGAGCTGAATACTCATGATGTATTCCGTTCTCTGCACAAAACTTCTCAACAACCTTGTTAGTAAACTCAGTACCGTGATCGCTTCTTATTCTTGCAATATCTAAAGAGCTCTTTAGAGCCAAAATGAGAGAAGGTGAAAAGGTTGGGGATCATGTCCTTAAGATGATCGTGAGGATTGAGAGATTGGAGGCTCTTGATTTTACAATGAACCCACAACTTCAAACAGATCTCGTTTTGCAGTCTCTTCCTGATTCCTTCTCCCAACTTAGGTGGGCTACTAAATAAATTGACAACTGCACAATCTCAATTGAAGCCCAAGGGAAAGGAAACTGCACTAGTTGTCTCTTCTGGGCCCCAAAAGGCTAAGAATAATAAGAAGAAAGCCAATAAGCAGGCTGGTAAGCTTGGAGCTCAAGGTGGCGTCGATAAGGGCAAGGGTAAAGTTTTGCAAGTGTAAGGGGCTAAAGAAAATGCATAGATGCCTACACTGCGCTGAGCTAGGCCATTGGAGAAGAAACTGTCCAAATATGGGCCATGGTGCACAAGGTATGAAACTTTATATCATGAAACTTATTGTTCTATAACCATTTTTCCACGTCTTGAATTCTTTATTCTGGAGCTAATGCTCACATTTGTTGTAAGAATCAGGATCTGGTGCAAAGAAGGAAGTTGGGCAGTGATGAGGTAAAGATACGAGTAGGCGGCGGACAAAGCGTTGCGGCTACTGGAATTGGATCAACCTTTTTACTTTTAAATTCTGGACATTTACAATTTCTCGATAGTGTTTTGGTTTCAATTCTTGTTTTAGTTAAGCATGGTTATACTTTCCGTTTAACAAACATTACAATATTTACTATTAGTGGTCCCAAGTGACATACGAAAGGGTCTAGAAGGAGGAGGGGGTTGAATAGACCTTGAAGTCTTTTTCGACTTCAAAAATTTTGTATCACTTTTAAAGTTTTGAATGCTTGGAAAGTTGAGCGCTAGGTCAGGCACTACAGTAAAGATAACTTAGACTTAGTGATTTTAGCAATTTACCAAAGTAGGGTAAAGCTTGAATCGCTTAATCACGGTTAACACAACGGAAATGATTTTTAAAGCTTTAGCGTTCGTTTTGGTCAAATAGTCGCTTAGCAGTTTTGATTGTCTTCTTCAGAATAAATGATAAAGTATACAGCAAGACAATAATAATAGTAATTAACACAAGAAATTGTAAGGTTCACTGGGTGATGTAATCCCAGCTACGTCCTTCTTCTCCTTTTTCACTTGGAGGGAAATTACTAAGTTGATTATCTAAGAATCACACAGAATCTTCTACAAGATAGTAAAGATGTGAAAAATGATCTCGGGCTCCTTGATCACACAAATTTCAGCACCAATGAAGATCTTCTTCTACAAGCTACTCTCACTCAGAAATACTGTCTGTAAGGGGTTTCAACGACTTTCTCACTCAAATGAAATGTTGAGGGTTTTGTCACACAGGTTTTGTTTGTTTTTGGAAAGATCAAACAACGTGGAATATCTCAGTAAGAAGTTAGGTTTCTTCTTTGGAAGATGTTTGAGATATTTGTGGCTGTCTGGAATATATGTAAAAAGCTTGAAAGATTTTGGCTATGGAGTTTCTAAGCTTTTCTTAAGAAAATATTTCAGCAAAGTTTTCTTGTGTTGATCGTTATGTATTCTCTTGTGTTTAGGGTTTGCTGGAATGAGGTATTTATAGGCTATTCTTTGAAATTGTTCGTTGGACACATGTGAGCGCGTGTTCCGATTGGACATGAGCAGGTTTGAACTCTGAAGACCTGACAGTCTAGTCAAAAGGTTGCTTGTCCACAAGTCATAATAGCTTATCACATTTAATGCTCTTATTAGGCATTTAATGCATTTGAATTTATTTCCCGTTGGAAATAAATGTCAGTTGAACGATTGCATTTAAGTCCTTCATGACTTGAGGATTTATTTCAGGTGATTCTGATACTGATCGCTGGAGAGCTTTGAGTGCTTGATCCATAATTCCTGGAATGGTCCTTTATCTTTTGACAGACCCTAAGAACAAATCTTCATCTTCATTTGACTTCAGACGCTGATCTTCAACTTCTTCTCTAATAGACTCACCCAGAATTTTATTAGTGATTCGGTATCTAATACTTAGTCTAAAATCTACAAAGATAAAAACTACAAACTTAACAAAATTACATACTTTCAAACGCTTATACAATTGATCTATGAAAACAGAAACTTACATTATATTTGGGGTCTAACATAAAATCTTATCTTGTCATTATCAAAACATCTAACATGAAATTCCAAACAATTTTCCCCTTTTTGATGATGTCAAGACTTTAACTCTTATAACTCTTTTATAGATTAAGAGTTCAAAGAAAAGCCTTATAATAATTATAAGTTAGCGTTTGGAAAGTTAGCTAATGTTAGATTAGCCTCAACAAGTTGTTTGAGCGATAAATCATTCATTCATTCATATATAAAAATAAGCATACATGATTTATACTGAAATGAGGAAATTTAAAGCGATGACAGAGATACAAACATCTAAAAAAAAATGCGCAATAATCTTCTCTGTCGCTTTTCTTCAGCCATTATTTCTCTCTCTAGTCCCAGGAGAAGTCTATCTATGTCTATCATAGTTGTATGCTGAACTTCATTATAATCGTGCCTTCTTTGTCTAGCGCTTTCATTCAGCTCCAACAGTCTTTCTAATCCATTCGCTCAGAGGGATTCCAAATTCTCGAATCAAGTCATGGTAAATGTCTTGTCTTTGATCATTGGTGGATTTCCAGTTGATAGGTCTTCTAAGAGGTCCAGCGTATGGATGAAAACCCATACTCTCTAAGAATTCAACTTCTAATTCCGGAAGAAAGTGTCTACCTTTATAGAATCTTGGCTTTCTCTTCATAGTAAGCATCTTATTTATGCTCACTATCTCTTCGAACATAGATTGCCAGTGCTTATTATCGTCTTAGATATGGCTTTGGACTGGGGATGTTTTTCTTTATCTTCCCCCTTCTTGACATCATCAAGAGAGGTTTTCAACTTAGCAATATCTCGGCGCATAAGCTTGACTTCATCAATCAAAAGAGCAACTTGCTCGGCAATACTCTGAGAGGCCAAATCAGAAGTGTTGTGACTCTCAGTATCAGCGGATGCATTCTGGGCAAGCATCTTGTTGAAGTCGTTAAAAAGTTCTTTAACTAGGGGAGCAATACTATTCATCATGTGATGGTAAGCTCAGTTGTGTGACTCATGTCATCCTTAAGCAGTCTCTCTACGTTATGAAACATTGCGTTGCTGCACTCTTCCATACGAGAACAAGAGCCTGTTAGATCGCTAAGAGAATTGCGAATGGCTTTCTTGAAATCTCGTGCCTCTGGATCACTTTCTGAGTCCGAGTCCGAGTCCGAGTCCGAGTCCGAGTCTGAGAAAGAATGCTCAGGACCATATGAGCTAGAAACGGGAGCTTTGCCTTTAGATTTGCCTCTGACAAAAGGCTCTTCAGGTTCATCAAGGACTTCTGAACTTCCTGAATCGCTTGATCCATGAATGGATCTGCAGTCGTTGGTTGACAAACAGGTTCTTGAGTAGGGATCTCGACTACTAGGGCGCTAGAAATATCTGGCAAATAAGCATCTGGAATTTGAGCGGCTTCCACAGTAGGAGTAACTTCCTCTACTATCTTAATAATCTCCATGGGAGGAGAAGGATTCTCAACAACAATGACCCAAAGGGGGGCAATCGCTTCCATAACGTGCCTTGGACTTATCAGGTTGGTCTGCGGAATAAAGAATATAGTGTCTTCACGCTCTTCAGTTCTTCGTGCATATTGTACATCTTCTAGCAGATCAACTCCTGAGAGGTAAAAGTTGTAGAAGTCCAAAATAAATGGCATTAGAGCTTGAGTTGCTTCTTGATCCACTGACCTGATCAGTGATATCATTTTGGCCATTTGGATGTTTTGTTGGCAAAAGAGCACAGGATGAAGGTTGTATCCTCGGAAGTCACTTAACCCAAAATAGTGGTTGAAAGTGATATCCATCGCTTGTGCATTCTCTATCACTACTCTTCTGTCTCTGTAGAACTCAGCAAACTCAGCGTGATAGTCATCAAGATTCACACGGATTGTAGTTTGACCTAGAAGAAGTGTTAGAGTGTATGCCCTCAAATGCCATGAAGAGGATAGATTTATAGGGCATTCACTTGTAACTAAACAATATCCTTATATTATATATAAGGTGTTAACTAGTTGTTTTCTTATAGGCATTTGTAAGATGTTAATAAATAACGTAAAGTCCTTGAGAATGAAGGCAAACCTTCTACTTCCTATGAGATAGGAAGAATGGCACTAGAAGGGTTTTGATCCTTATTCTCTAAATAGGATTCGCAAGTCTAAGAAAGTATTTGACCAGACATCAATACAGAACAAGGACTTGCATGATATAAGTTTTGACAGAGAAACTGTCAGTCGAACACTATGGGAATGATAGTGGGAACTTATGTAATGGACATATTAGTTGGACTAATATGTTCGAACACGGCTCGCATCGGTTTCATCACATGGGTACTCACTCACTGACAGTCAATGATGAAACTGATAAGTTGTGATAGGTACGCGTGAACCTTAGACCTGAGGAATCGAGTTGAAGATGTACTTGTAACATCAAGTCTGTCATTAGAATAGTTAGATCCAAATCACCCTTTGGTGCGATCGACCTCGAAGTGCGACTTGATGGGCAAGTAGCATTGTTAACTGATTAGCAAAATGAGATTTATTCTCTCATAAGTGAATGAGATAAATATCCTATGTAGTCATGAATAAGTGAGGTTAAAAGTCTTTGGCCAGAGCATAAAATGACCTCGACTCATTATGAGCTAATATTAGAAAAAAGGCTTTTTGTTACAACACACATGTCGTAACAAAAGGTCAAAATTCGTAACAAAAGGTTTTTTGTTACGAGTTTGTTACGAATTTGGTGCCATGACAAAAATTTTGGTACGACCGGCAGGCGTAACAAAAGATATTTGCTACGAGAAGAATAGCTTTTGTTATGCCTTAAGATTCATAGCAAATAAGTGTAAAAAATGACCACCTTTTTGGTACGCTTTATGTGTTGTAGTAAAAACAAAGTTTTTACTACAACAATATGAATGTAACAGGAAGATAGAATATTTGTTTACTCAATTGTTATGGTTATTTGGGCGTAGTAAAAACTTATAAAATACATTATCAATCTTAAATACTAATTTTTTTTCTATAAATCAAGCTTCACCAAACAAATTAAGATCTTATATAAATAAACGATAAACCACCATATTTCACGTTCAATTTCATAGAATATATCCAAACTTACACAAGAGTAACTAAGACCCAAAAGTCACATTAATATTCAGTAATGACTACAAATAACAAAAAGGTCAAATTTTGAAACTCTACATTAGCATGAACAAATACAGATTAAAAGTAGCTTGCATATATAATATAATTTGTTCATGTAGCTTGCAACAATATCAACATTTAGCAATGTCTCTTAAATCTCCATCACCTGTAAAATAACAAAAATAATATCACATTAATTAAATCTTATAAGTAAAGAAAACAAAAAAAAAAACTTAGAATATTAAAGTAGTCAAGTTTTTGACATGCATCAACAAATTCCCAATGAATGTATTTATGAATTGTTTCTCCGATAGTTCTAGCACCTTCATGAGGTCTTAGTAGATTTTCATTTGATATCAATGTCTTTTCAACATACACCTTGACAAATGCGTGTCCGTCTTTCTTTTCACCACCAATCAAATCAACAACTACACCCTGTGCCACAATGCTTTTTGGTATTCTATGACAAAATAAGTGTACTCGAGTCCTAATCTATGAGAGCAAAACAATAATCAACTAAATTCACTGTATTAACTTTTAAATTATCTAATCAATCGCAATACATTGCTAACAAATTTTCTAAAATAATATAGTATGATAATACCTGATTGAATTATCATAGTAATCTTGGACAGTCTTTTGCTTCTTAGATTTTTCACAATTAATCTGCATATATAATCACTTTATTCAATCAATACGAGAGCAAAACCACTTAAAAGTGATAAAATGATATGATCAACCCATCTCAAAACAACCAATTAAATCATGAATCCAACAAAGTAAAAACTAAACTAGATGATAGCTTCAATTTACATATAAAACTAGTTTTAAAACATTCATACAAATAAGAAATTTTCTCCACAACGCACCCAACATACATAAACAAAGTCCTCCAAAATTGAAAAATCACATACATTGCAAAAACTTAAAATCAATAACCTTTACAATTCTCTGAAAAATCTGCAATAATAATCTAAGCAGTCCTTTACTTACATAATATAAGTAGCACCATATATAATATATTAATGAAAACATAATCAAAAAAACATTTACAAAGAATATCTAAGCAGTCCTTTACTTAAATATAATTCAGATGTGTTTTCGTCATCCCCAATGCCTTTTCCACGAGCTTGAGACTCCATCCAAATATCAAGATCCTTAGGATCTACTCCTGCCATTATAAACTAAAACAGACCAAATTGAAGTGAACATGAATATACATACATCACATTTTAATAAAAAAGGATAATAATCAGATAAGCCATCCAAAAGAAAATCTTACCTCTTGTTCCAATACAGTAAAAGGGATCCTCCCAATTCTGTGAAGACACTCCTTCATACCAACATTTCCCACATTTTTTGCAGCAATTTTCTACCACAAAAAATGCAAAGTTCATTATCAATAACAAAAACTTACACCTTTTGGGTAAAGGATGCATATGCTTCAATTATAGATAACTTGTACGTCTTCATCTTTCCAATATTCTACCAAGTCCAACCATTGGTCTAGTTCAATGCGGTCAGTTGGCAATACCACTTTCTTAGCTTTAGGAGGGAGGGTGGTATTAAACTAAAACATGATATTTACCCAAAAATCAGTACGAACGTAAAAAGTTAACAAATATCACAACAGTCAAGAAAATGCATATATAACATGGAAATAGATAAGAAGTAACCAATTTTCTAACCTCCACCTCCTCCCAAGCCATATCTCTCAGATATTGTGGAATGTGATTGAATTCAGCATAGTTCAAGGGTAATTTAACCCCTATACGTGCTAAACATCCCAGTGCAGATTAGTATAGAATGGCACCGGGTCCAATCACTTTTTTCCTGTATTCAATGTAACTTCAAGTTTCTTTGTGCCCCAAATCTTTCGAAACTGTGCAGGACCTCTACCTTTTTTAATAATAGTTGGTTGGCTCAGTTGAACTTGTTGCATATGGTCCTGTATAAAATAATAAAAGATTATATAACAGGAAACTAAGAGCCAAATACTACAACTGGAATGATTACCCATATTTAAAGCATCAAAATAGCGAAACACTTTCACCTCTACTTGAAGCTCCGTGTGTCTGTGATTGGGAAACCACAGATTTTTATATAACAATTTATAAGAAAATCATGGAAATTCAAAAGTAATATAAAATTGGAATCTTTATTAAATTAATTAGAGTATATTGAGCAAGTAGAAGGGGCAAAATGCACTAGAAAGATGAAGAAGAAAGTCTCCAAATGAATTGCAAGTTCAACAGGTAAAGCGGAACTAATAGATTCATAATAAATTGTTGCAATCTCTCGTATGAATTCCCTAGTTGCACATATACACAAACACCTAATTAATAAAATCCCACAATTTTTAACCAAAAACAAAATTAAAAAAATGCATAAGGTTACAATAAACGATCCTCAAAACAATTGGCTATATCAAACAAGTAGAGCCCAATTTTGGATCCCACAAGAAAAAAACGTAACAACTTTCTTCTTTATCATACTCAAAACCCCACCAGAAGCTATCCACATCCACCAATATACATGAGATAAACATGCATACCTGTTTCAAAATTAATCAAAAACATTTGGGCTTTGATAGACATTGTAATGTAGCTTTCGCAAACCACATTTATAACTGGTAAACTAGCTAGAGAACAAAATACACGATTTCTTTGAAAGAAATTAAAACAACAAAGGAGTTCGTAAAATATCACGGTGGAGGTTATATATCAATATATCACGTTTTATCTCACTTATTAACACATACACCAAAAAGCATGCCTCTCCCAAATCTTAAAGCTGGGATTTTGTGTTTCACCTCAAAAATAAATGGAAGACAAAATAACCATAACAGAAAAATCATCTTAAATGGGGATTGTAGTGAGGTAATGAAATTGCTTAAACTAAATACAGTGTGTTGAGGTAAATGAAATATTTACCTTATCCCTCTAGTCTAGGCCCCTTCTGCCCAGTTTAATTCGATCTGGGAGACACACCCACACAAGCCCAACCCCAACTCTCTGCAAATGATTACACACGGCACCGAATAACACAGCCCCAGACACACTTCAACGATTCACTAATCACAAACCAAGATTAACAACACTTCTCCAATTCCCTAATCATTCACTAATCACAAACCAACACTTCTCCAATTCACTAATCATTCACTAATCACAAACCAACACTTCTCCAATTCACTAATCACAAACCAACACTTCTCCAATTCACTAATCACAAACCAACACTTCTCCAATTCACTAATCACATACCAACACTTCTGTAATTCACTAATCACAAACCAAGATTTTGCACAGATTCTAACTCTCAATCCAAATCTCAACACAAAAAAACAAACCTTCGAGATTCTGAATGCGGAAGACGGTGAGGAAACTGGAGGTGGCGTCGCCGGTTCCAGCCGACATAGACATAGCCAACTTAGGAGCTGAATGTGTTGAAGATGTTGATATGTATCTCTCTCTAAATTCGGGATCTCTCTCTACGCAATTCAAAAGTTCTTTTACGATGAAACCCGAACCGACGAGAGAGAAGCTAGAGGCGCCGGTGTTAATGGAGGCTATTCCGTTCTGCCGCCGTTTTGCCGCTCGTTTTTTGGAAAGGAATTGAAGAGGGTTTTGTGAAAAGGAAGAGGCTGGGAAATCGAGGGAAGAATCCCGCTGGTTTTTGTGGACTTCTAAAACAATTTTTAGAAAATAATGAACTAAACTACGTCGTTTTGTCCTTTTTAACTACAAGTAGGGCATTGTAGGAAATGGTGCTTTTGTTACAATACTTAAAGCGTAATAAAAACTCCAAACTACGTAGTTTTGATGTTTCTTTTGTTACGCCCCAATATTTGTAATAATTAACTACTTTTCGGAATGACTTTTTACGCGTAACAAAAAGGGTCGTAATAAAAGGCCATTTTTCTAGTAGTGTAAGCATATGGTCAAGTCATGTGAATTTGAGTAAAATCATGACTCTCACATGACTGGGATATAAGAATAAAAGGTTTATACTCGTACGGTATTCGCAGCGTATATAGTTTGGAATAATCCTATTCATTCGTTCTCAATTGGGATACGATGTGAGCCACGTAACTGGTTAGGTGTTACTCACATCCTTTTGGTTTCCTCCCAATTGCCTTTTGAGACGAACCTAAAGAGTCGCGCTAAAAGGAAGTGCAAAAGGAAAATCATGGAGAAGACTTAAGAGAATTTTCAGTATTGGATATCGAGATTAATTAATTAATTAAGTTAATGAACTAATTAATTCCTTAGAAGAATTTAATTATAATATTAACATGAATTTAATTGATTATTTAATTAATTTATTTATTGAATAAATAATATTAATTATTTAATTAATTAAAAAACCAAAATAGGACTAAAGCCCGAAAGCTTAAAAGCCTTGAAGTGGGTGTCCACAATATGGCTTTGGAGACCTAGGTTATTGTTTTCTATTGTAGTATAAATATACTACTTAGTGAAAAAAATAACTAAGTGAATGAACACACAAAACTTTCTCTCCATCCGCTCTCTCTCTCACTAGCCGTCATCCTCAAAGAGAAGAAGAAGAAGAAGATTTTCGTTTTTGACTCCGGCGTGGCAATTTAGAGACAACAATGGATTTGCTGTTCAAGAAGGAATTGGAAAGCTGGTTCAGAATTCAACATACGCGGAACGGTAATTGAATTCGAAACCCAATTTCAATACGAGAAATAGAGATGAGCCACTACGATTTAAACATATTCTTCCGCTGTGTTTTTTTGATTTTATGCAATTTTTCCCAATAAGAAGTGGTCGCTTGCTTGAAAAAGCATCCTCATTCAAATCAATCTGGAGTCGCTGACCAAAAGTTAACTCATAACCTCTTTGACTGATCTGTCTAACTTACTCACGAAGCTAGCCTTCCATGCCTTGGCGAAAATAAAGCAAAGCGTTTATCGGACCTACAAGCGATTCGCGCGTCTCCAACAGAAATAAGGCATATGCTTTACGCCTGTAATCGATGCCAAAGTTAAACGAAAATGGATACTTCACCATTTCTTCAATTGAATGGCAGTGTAAAATAAAATTTTCTACCCATCGGGAAGTATCCATTGTCCATCTTTTCCTGAGAGATTCAGCGAGTTCACTGCCAGATCTAGTGGCAAGTAATTGCTTAAAACGTTGTTTCTCTACTATGTAGTTATTTGCCCATACTCTTGCAAGAACTTCTCTGGCTTCATCTTCAACCCAGAAGTTGATGGGGTTAGGGTGATCTCGAAGCATAGCTCCCTTGCCTTTCCATAACTTCAGCGGTTTTTCCGCGGATTTGTTAGCGTTTGAGTGAACGATTTAAGGAAGCGCTGAATATCCTAATTTCTGCAGTTGTTCTTCATCGGGATTCTTTCCCTAATCTCCCATGTGTGGATTCCGTATCTGGACATGAGTTCAGCGGAAAGGGTAATTGCGTTCCATGCTTTTGCCGTACTTTTGAAAGTAATTACTCTCAAACTCAGCAAGTGTTATCTTTGTTGGTTCCAGATATTTGAGGCGGGCAGTGATATCTTTCATTGTGGACACTTCGCTGGAGGCAAGCGATTCAAAAATGGTTGATTTTTGGAGGGCTGAAAGCTTTGGATTGTGGAGAGTAGTCTGAAAATTTATCTCCATATCAATCATCTGACGAAGGGTCGTCTCTCTCCAGGCATAATAAAATTCTAAATCCAAATTATAGCCTCTTGGAAAGAAATCAATTGCTTGAGGAGGAGGACCAGTTGTGTGGGGATTATCGGGGCTACTTCTGTCAACCGCTCAGCATCCACAGTCGTTTCTTTAGCTGGAGAAATTTCAGCGTCTGGAAGAACTGCGTCTAACTCTTTAGCGATATCCACCACTGTTGAAAAATCAACGTCCAACTTGATACCCTCTGGAGGAAGAGGTTCATCAGCGGCTGGTTCATTTTGAGCTGATACATGCAAGCGTTTGAGAAAAGTAAGCAAAATTTCTACTAAGTAGAAATCAATAAAATACTACAACGCTTACCCTGAGGAGGTTCATCGACTGTTTCAGTCGCTTGATCGGTTTCAACGATTTGTATAGGTTCCTCAGGCTCCGGGATCACTTCTAAAGGATCTAAATCGAGGAAATAAGTGAGGGGAACAGCTTGAATAGGAATTTTGAATCCTTCTAATATATTTAGAGTATGATGGATTCTATATTCGCTAAACGCTGAAAGAGCAATTTTATCCCAGTGTTAAAAGAAAAACATAGGAAAGGATAAAATACATTGTCTAGGACAAGTACTTACCCTGGTAATCACCAAGCTCTGTTGAGAGAGCTCCAGGAGCAGCTGCAGGCTCTGGTGTAGATTCAGGAGCAGCGTCCGAAGAAGTAAGAAGGAGACTCGCTGGATCTTCAAGCGTAGGCTCAACTGGAGCACTTGTTGATGCAGCTGGAGTGGATAAAGGAGTACGCCTACGCGCTAGCGGTACTTCTTCTTCTACTGCTTCTTCTTCTTCTGGAGAGAAGATAAACGCTGGAGGAGGAGAGGGCAATTTGGGAGAAGGAGAGGGAGACTTCTGTTTCTTCTTGGGCTCCGGCTTCTTCTTTTGTTTCTTCGCTGGCTTGGCTGGCTCAACGACCTTGACAATGAATTTTCTTTTAGGTCGCTTGACCACTACTGCCTCTTCTGATGATGATGATGAAGATGAAGTCGATTGTTCTTCATCATCACTACGAACATCTCCTTGGGCACGAAGTCGCTCGTGCTTTTCTTTGGGAACCACTGCACCACCACGTCGTCTTGGTTTGAGTAGCTCCCTGATAATCTTCTTCCCATAGAACTTAAGCACTGGGATTTTCTTTCCAGTGGTGTTGATGAAACCGCTAGCGCTTAGAATGCGACTAAGTATAATCCCATAAGGATTGGGATTAACCGACTTGGCCATCGCTGCCTAGAAGCGATTGAACACATAAAGCGACCAATTGAGTTTCAACTTGGTCAGGATAGCAACCATCATTTTGTATTGAAGGTTGGAAACCTTATCGAAACTACCCTTCCTATACTCTATCATCTTTTCGAATGACATATTCGCCCTTCATGTCATTCTTCTTGAAGTTGGGTTCATACGGTAGCTTCAACATCTTTCTTCTTGATCAAAGCCCAGAATTTGGTAGCATCTCCGAGAGTAACATTTTCAACTTTGCCACCATCGTTTGGTAAATTGAGTAAAGATGATATAAGAGAAGGAGTGAGGACAAAGGTCTCACGAGCAAAAGGAAAGACGCAGGAAATGGAGTTTCCATCGTCGGAAATTTTTGCATTCTGGAAGAAGAAGAAGAGGGTTTCTTCCTCATAGATGTTAAAAACAGAAGTTATCATATAGCGCAAACCAGACTCTTGGACGAGTGGAAGAACAGTCCTTAGAGGGAAGTTCTGGTATCATGAAGATAGTCCAAGTTAACAAGAAATCCGGCGTTAACAGTGACTGGTTTTTCAGATTTGGAGGATTTTTCGGCAACAGATTTAGAAGTTTTGGGTGCCATTGATGAACCGAAAAAGCTTCGGTTCAAGAGAGAAAAGAGAGTCTTTTTGCCTTAGAGAGAAAACTTTTACAGTAGGAGTATTTGGAAGTGATAAAGTTTTACTGTAAAGGTTACAAAGGGTTTAAATAGGAGGCAAAAAGTAACTCCTCACTATTAGATGAATGACACGTGTACATAAATTAATTTTGGAAATAACAAAAATTAAATCTGAGCCATTTACTCATAAATACAGATGTCAAAAGTGTTGTAAAATAGGGTAACAACTGTGAAGTATAAAAGTTTGAAATCCGTAGTTAGTTTTTCAAAAACGTTTGAATAAATTTGAAATTTTCAGCATGAATTACACGCGCCTGATAGTACACTGACATATACTCAGACAGGTGCAGTTACTGAACCACCTAGTTTTTAGAAAGGAATCATTAATCGTCAGTTTGATTTGATAAGCACATGTGGACAGTTGTCAAATCTAATCTTTTGGACTTATTCACACGCTACTTTTTAGCGATAAAAACCATGTATGAATTTTAGAAAAAGTTCCTTAGTGTTTAAGTGGGAATATTCTTAAACGCTGAAGTCTTTTTAATAAAGTTCAATTTCTTAAAGCTGAAGATTTTCGATATAAATCAATTGCTTGGATTTTTAAAAGATATTTTCATTTAATTTATTAGAGATTGATTTAGTCACGCATAACAGATAAGCGCTAGTGATCAACAGATAAAATTTTCAAAGTCATTTTTTATCACAGTCGCTCATAGATTGAGACAAGTACAATTTAAAGTTCCCCCTAAAATTGATAACTTATTTCAATTTCGAAAAACTCTTTAGACATAAAAATAAAGAGGATTCCCCCTAAATTATATGCCTATAAAATATGATGCTTTATGATTTAAGCGTTTAAATCGATCATACCTAATTCACTTCTCAAAGTGAGAAAGCATTGCTTGTTAAGCGCTTTGGTGAAGATATCTGCCAATTGTTTGTCAGTTCCAATGAAGTGCATGGAGTTATCTTTCTTTTGAACATGGTCACGCAAGAAATGGTAGCGAATGTCAATGTGTTTAGTTCTAGATTGAAGGATAGGATTTTGGGTCATAGCTAAAGTGCTTTGGTTATCACAACGGATTGGGGTAGGACCTAAGATTGTTCCATAATCTCTAAGTTGTTGGCTCATCCAAAGGATTTGTGCACAACAGCTCCCAGAGGCTACATATTCTGCCTCAGCGGTAGAAGTTGATATGGATTGTTGTTTATTACTATGCCACGAAATTAGTCTATCACCTAGAAATTGACATGTACCACTAGTACTTCTTCTATCTATTTTGCATCCTGCAAAATCTGCGTCTGAATAACCGATTAGTTCAAAAGGAGAGTCCCTTGGATACCATAAGCCCACATTTTGTGTGCCTTTTAGGTATTTAAGGATTCTCTTGGCAGCATTTAGATGTGATTTTCTAGGATCAGCTTGAAAGCGTGTACACATGCATATCGAAAACATAATGTCTGGTCTACTAGCGGTAAGATAAAGAAGTGATCCAATGATACCTCTATAGTTAGTGATATCAATTTTCTTCCCACTTTCATCTTTATCTAACTTAAGCATTTGGCTTATTGGAATTTTTGAAGATGATGCATTTTCCATACCAAATTTCTTAATCATATCACGTGTATATTTAGCTTGGTTTTTAAATATGCCATTAGGGACTTGTTTAACTTGTAATCCTAAGAAGAAAGTTAATTCACCCATCATGCTCATTTCAAATTGATCTTACATCATTTTCGAAAATTTCTCACACAATCGCTTATTAGTAGAACCAAATATAATATCATCACCCTAAATTTGGACTAAGAGAATATCTTCATTATGAGTAATTTTAAATAACGTTGTATCAATGTTGCCTTTTGAAAAGCCTTTACCTATAAGGAAGATAGAGAGAGTGTCATACCATGCTCTTGGTGCTTGTTTAAGGCCATAGAATGCCTTATCCAATTTGTAGACCATACTATTCCCATGGTTGTTCATGAATCCTGGTGGTTGCTCCACATATACCTCTTCTTGGAACTTACCATTCAGGAAAGCACTCTTCACGTCCATTTGGTATAATGTGAACTTGTTGAATGTGGCAAATGCTGGGAACATACGAATTGCTTCAAGACAGACTGCTGGGGCATACGTCTCATCAAAATCAATACCCTCTTCTTGACAATAACCCTGAGCGTCTAATCTGGCTTTGTTTCTTATAACAATGCCATCTTCATCCATCTTGTTCCTAAAAACCCATCTAGTCCCAATAACTCCTTGGTGAGTTGGTCTTGGTACCAGCATCCAAACGTTGCTTCTCTCAAATTGGTTAAGCTCGTCTTGCATCGCTTCTACCCAACTTGAATTACTAAGCGCTTTATCCACTTTCTTTGGTTCCATTTGAGATAAGAAACTTGCGAACATGGCCTCATTAATTGTAGTAGACCTAGTTCTAACAGGTGCTCCAATATCTCCAATGACTAGCTCTGGTGGATGCTCTGTAAGCCATTTACGGTTTGGTTGGAACGGGTTGAGAGACTCTTGATTATCAATCGCTTGACCTTCATTTGTCTTTGGCGCAGTCGCTGCATCATTCACAGTTCCAATTTGCTCTTGATGATCATTCTCTACATAATCATCAGCGATTCTGACAATATCATCATTAGTAACTTCACGAGTAACCTCAGGAGTAGACACAAAAATCTCATCATCATCCTCATCATCACTATCATCACCAAGATTGATTTGTGACGCTTGTTTGGCAAGATCTTCAATTCCTACATCATCAGGATTAACCTTACTCGGTTCTTGGTTAGCATCATCAAACACAACATGAATGGATTCTTCGACCTTTGATTTGATCTTATTTAGGATGCGAAAACTCTTTCCGTTCCTGGCATAGCCTAGAAAGATTCCCTCATCCGCTTTAGGATCAAACGTATTTAGGCTTTGGGATCCATTATTATGAACGAAACATTTTGAACCAAATACATGAAAATAAGAAACGTTAGGCTTACGTCCCTTGCACAACTCATATGGAGTCTTTTCATGTTTCTTGTTGATCATACACCGATTCTGAGTGTAGCAAGCGGTATTAATAGCTTTGACCCAAAACCTTTGAGGCAGCTTAGACTCTGTAAGCATCGTCCTAGTAGCTTCTTTAAGCGTTCTTTTTCATCGCTGGGAAACTCCATTCTGTTGAGGTGTTCTAGGGGCAGAATACTCATGAAGTATTCCAAAATCTATACAAAACTTCTCAACAAATTGGTTAGTAAATTCAGTTCCTGAATCGCTTCTAATTCTTGTCACCTTGAGATCTTTGCACGTTTACAGTTGACGAATTAGCGACGTGAGCTTGACACTAGCTTTATCTTTGCTCACTAGGAATTCTACCTATGTATAGCGAGAGAAATCATCAACTATTACTAGCGAGTACTTTTTACCACTAACACTCATGATTTGAATAAGGCCAAACAAATCTAGATGCAATAGTTCAAGAACTCTAGAAGTAGATAGGCATGGTTTCTTCTTAAAAGATGATTTAACTTGTTTACCCATTTGACATGCATCACATAAGCGATTTTTCTGAAAGAAACCCTTAGGTAATCCCCCTACCAGATTTAGCGATATTAATTGAGAGATTGCCTTAAAGTTGAGGTGATTCATTTTTCTATGTCATAGCCAACCCAATTCATTTTGACTTTTAGCAACAAAGCATGAGGGGTTGTTATCAATTGTAGAATACCAATCTAATAAATACACATTGTTTGTTCTTTTTACTCTTAATTTAGTAGACTTAGTCTTAGCGTCGTTAACATAGCAGAAGTCGCTTGAAAATTTTACTTCAAAGCCTTTGTCACAAAATTGACTAATGCTTAACAAATTATGCTTAAGACCCTCAACATAATATACATCACTAATCATGATGTTCCCCCTATGCGTGATACATATACCTTTAGTTTTACCTTTGGAGTTATCACCGAATATAACTTGAGGACCATTGGTTGCTTGCTAGTTGATCAATAGATCCTTGGAACCCGTCATGTGTCTTGACAATCCACTATCAAAGTACCAAACTGAAGTATCGGTGTTGGCTCCAGGTACCTGCATTTAAAGGACAACTCTAATTCTTCTTAAGTACCTATGTTGTCTTGGGTCCTTCAATGTAGAGAAAAA